>VDFB02191251.1:64313-103511 GCA_007258455.2 Sequoia sempervirens
CTAGAGTATATTTATCCAAGACATCCTTTATTTGTTTTGCTTCTGAAACAAAAGCTTTCCCATAAAGAAGGGTATCATCTGCAAAAAGGTTATGAGTGGTTGAAATATCAATTTGAGGGATGCAAATACCTTGTCATAAACCTTTAGAATGCTTATCCTTTATTGACCTGCTCAGAGCTTCTTCCATGATTATGAAAAGGAATTGTGATAATGGATCTCCTTGTCTTACCCCTTGCATCGCTTGAAAGAACCCGCATGGAGAACCATTAATAATAATTGAGAGATAAGCACCTGAGAGATAGGATAGCATCCATTTACACCATTTTTTTGCGAATCCAAACTTTTCAAGCACTTAAATATCAAGAATTTCCAATCAACCCTATCATAAGCTTTCATCATATCCAATTTCACTATGAAGGAAGATAGATGATTTTCTTTAATAGAGTGAAGAACCTCATGTGCCACTAGATACCCTCTATAGTTTCTCTACCTGGAACAAAACATCCTTGTTCTAAAGAGATAATTCTTGAAATAAAGGGCTGCAATCTTAAATAAATTGCCTTTGTGAAGATCTTATAAACTGTGTTACAAAGAGAGATAGGTCTGAAACCAACAAATGTTTTGGGTTCCTTAACCTTTGGGAGAACTACTATGTTTATTGTGTTAATTTTTTTTAGTATTTTACCAGATCTGTGAGATTCCTCAATAGCCATAAGAAGATCAGGACTCACAAAATCCCAACACTTTTGGAAAAACAAAATTGTAAAACCATCTGGACTTGGAGCCTTATTAGAAGCCATTGAAAAAACTACACCCTTTAATTATGCTAGTGTAAATGGCTTGAGCAGTACTTGATTATCATTCAGAGAAATGAGAACTGTAGTGGTTTACTCCCTTGTTGACTGTACCTTTTCATATTTTAATATCCCTTTCAACCTTTGATGAATTCTTGAAACATTTATGTACATTACCTTTTGATTTATTTTGAGAAGCTAAACCATCAAATTTTGGACATTTAGTATTTCTTATATTTGGTTTGTTGTTGAAATTGAGCTCATCTTATACCTTATTGATGGAATGGATACATTTTATTACTTATTTTTTGATTGGATATTTATTCTACTTTGCATTGTTTTCATTTTTGAGATGGTTATGCTTGAATGTTTTAATTGGTACCATGAAGCTTGAAAATTTTCCTTTTTCATATCCATGAAAGGCCTCTAATAAATTGTATAAGGGGATAAATTGTGAATAATGTACTTGTTCATGGTTTGTGAAAACTAAGTTGAATGGGATATTGAGTGAAGCATTTGAAATACAATAGAAACATGTAATCTATGAATAACCTTGATAGTTGAAGGCATAGTATTCCTCGTTGACTATGTTTCATGAGCATTGAATTTATATGTGAGCTAAAATGTTAGTCTCTCTTTAGATAGTTCACTCTAATAATGTGATTTATTTAAATGATTGAGTAGGATGTATATTGATGAATGTATGTTTTACCTATCCCACTATCAAAGATGATCTTGGGTGTGATATTACTTCTTCTAATGCTCTAACCTTAAAAGGAGAAGTGTGATGTTGTGATTAGGAAAAAGAGAATATGTTATTTAGTCAAGGTTTTCTAGTAATAAGAAAATGGGGATCATAATAACTTTTGGAGGATGAAATGTACAATAATTAAGAACAACTATGTACCCTTAAGATACTTTATTTTTAACATAACCCCATTACAAAAATAAGTGAATTGTGAAAATATTCTTATAAGATGAACTAATAATATCATTCCAATTGATCTTATAGCTACATTTAATTTGGTCTTCAAGTAGAGGTTCTATTATTTAAATTTTTGAATTTTCATTAATCCTTTATGTTAAGTGAGAATCTTTATTAACTCTAAGTGGAAATTATGTTAATCTCTAAGTGAATTTAAGGATGGGTAATGATTTAGTTAAGTTATATTTCTATTTCTAATGTTCAAACCTTGAGGAGAATTATGATTTCATGGTTGGAAATAGAGACCATGTCATGGAAGCACATTGAAGCTACCATTATCAACAAGTAATGAAGGTGGGAATATTTTTCCTGATGAGATAACAAATACTATGAATTATCAAAAATGAGAAAAGTAATCTTTATCAAGCATTCCTTGTATAGTTATATGTTGACTTTTATTATAAATTTTTATGAAAGGAGGCTTTAATCATATAACAATTAGAACCAACTTAATGAGAATAAGAGAATAGTGATTTGAGAAAGGAATATGAGTAAATTGTTTTCTTATAGACTTGCTTGCATGAAGTCATGCTATGTATCTTTATTAATTTATTTCATTCTCATTTATGAATAAAGATTAAATAAACTTCTAGTTAGTACATATAATATACATTGAGATTCAACTATTGTCTTGCTTGTTGACCTTATTAGTGAGATTGATACCTTGTGCATTATATAGTAGTTGGACATGGACTTGGTCCACCCGTTAAGAATGAACACAAAACATATAATTTTATTTGCTAACAAATTTACCCTTAAGAAATGTTGTATACTATTATGCATAGGAATTAGGAGGTTAGTCGAGTGACTTTTAGGAAATATTTACATATTGGTGAAGGTGCTCGAACTATAAGTTACAAAAACTTAGGTTTATGAGTTTACCAATCTTACGTTTCATATGATCTCGAATTAAATTTACATCTTATGTTCTTTGTACCAAGTTGATTTTTGAATCTGTTTAATGCATCAAGGCAATGAATAATTTAAGGGGGGGAGGATGTCATAACCCTTTTAGAACTAAACTTTATGCTATTTTACATGTGTGTTATTTGGTTGATAATAAAAAAATAGGTTTAAATTGAAATGAAGAAAAAGTGAGGCCCTAGGATTTTACCCCTAGGGTTTGGGCACTTTTTCTAAAACTTATATCATAGGTGAACAGTACTCTTCTCAATTTATGATGCAAATATAGCAAACACAAAAAATCACAGACAAATTTAGAATTTAGAAATAAACTGAGTAGAGTACTGTTCACCTATGATATAAGTTTAGAGCTGATTTTTAAGGACCAAGTCACCCTTGGTGATTGTGTCCCAACAGGTGGATCCTAGATTTGATTTCATAGTCGTCTGATGTTGGATCAAAGCCTTGTTTTTCCTATTGTCGTATGTTGAATCTTCATCAAGTGTTGAGATAATTGAGTTTTCGTATATTCTCAAGATGTAGGGTTTGATTGCAACAATAAATAAATGATCTTCAATCTTCTCCAAATCTTCTTCAAATATGAACCTTGCACATTCAAAGAGAGAGAAAAAGGTTGTACCATATAGGGGCTTGCCTCAATCAAACCTCGTGTTGGTGTTTCCACCTTGTAGTGTCAGAAAATGTACACCTTTACATTTTCACACTATGTTTGGGTCCCATAATTAATTAGACTTAATTAAGTCTATAATTGGCCCAATTATGCATTTGAAAGCCTAATTAATCCCATTTTTTGAAAAGGAAACTTGTATTAAACAATTGCAAGCATTAATAAAATTGCCTTGGAATTGGAGTGTCCTAGTTTTAGGTCCTAGGACCCATTCACCCAAGGGTGAATGGGTCCCCATTAAGTTTAGGACCCCAATTTTTAATATTTTTTTGGTAGAATTTTTATGATTCAAATTCAATTTTCAATTGTTGACCTTTAATGTTTAATTTTTGAGAAATTAGAGAATTACCTATAAATATAAGATTTTTTTTATCATTTGAAACTAGAAATTTTTGAGAGACTTCACAAGAGCTAAGATTATTGTCAAGAGCATTCAAGAGAAATTTTTTAAGTCATTTGTTGTAGCATTCAAGATCTCAAGCATCATGTCAAAGAAATTTATCTTCATTCATGCATGTGTCTGGAGCTAACATTGTAATGTAGGTTTCAAGCATTCAAGTCAAAATTCAAACATCAAGATCAACATCCAATCAAGCCATTTCATGCAAGATCAATACCTTGGATAGATGTGATAGATTTCCGTCCTCTAAGGGTTTTCATTCAAGGGTTTGGTGAGTTGCAATTAGCTAGTGTTCATTCATCATTCCTTCCATTCATGTTTCATTTCATTTCAGGGTTTAATTACCAAAATGGGGTTTGACAAAGACAAACCCCCATTCACAAAAAAAATAATTTTCCCTCCCTTTATGTGTTGTAGATTTGCAAGTGAAGAAGGATTAAAGATTCATCAAAAGTGCAATTTTGTAAATTTGTCATCAAAGTTGTCAAGACACGAAAAATCACTTGCATAATTTATTTCCAACTTTCTGACTGTGAGATCCAAAGGAATCGAGAGTTGAAATCTAGGAGCAGAGGATTGTCAAAACATATTTTGGATCCCTGTAGCAAGACCCATTCGCCCTAGGGTGAATCTATCCTAGGAGGACACTCAACAGAGGCTTTTGGTGACAAGTCCATAAATTCTTACCCTTCTCAGATCTACTGAAAGTTTGTTGATTCTGATAGAACTTTAAGGTTTTAAATTGATGATAAGTGTCTTACATTGCATAATTGGATTCATTTGGAATTTTTCATTTATCTCCCAAAAGTGCATTTTTGGTTGATTTACCTCATCCCGAATCTTAAGGAAAACAACTAGATCTCCATTAAAGTTGACTCACCTAAGGGTTGAAATTCAATCTTATCTTGGGGGATATCTTTTCCCAAATGAAATTAGAAAGATAGGTGAATCACCCTATTTTCTCCATTTCATTTTGGTGAACCTATTTTTCAGTGTTTCACACCTCCACAATGACAATATCAATGAAAGTAAAATTACAAATGAATGATGAATCAACAAGGACCTGTAATTCACCACCCAAAAATGGCTTCCTTGAAGGACTAAAGTCACGCACATCTCCTCAAGGTTTTGATTGATGCTGTATTGATTTGCTTTAAGACCTACAAGGGTTAGATCTCAAAAAAATATTATAACATAAACATGAACAAACTCACATAGACTTTGAAATGATGCTTTGATATTGAATTGCTACAATAAATATCTGAAATACTGCTCTTGACTTGCTTGATAATGCTCTTAACAATAATTCTCGCTCTTGATAATGCTTGATCATAAATTATTCTACTTAGTTTTCAAATGGTTTCAAAATGGCTGTATTTAAATGCCATTAATTCTAATTTCCCAAAAAATTAAATCCCGATAATTGACATTAGACATTTGAAATTCATATAATAAAATGCCACCTCTAACATAATCAATTTTGGAGGCAAAATAAAGGGACTAAGTTTCCCTAGGCGACTAGGTCCCAAGCCTATTTTACAGGACTTAAAGTGTTGAGTACAAAATATTAAATGAATGCTTTGGTTTTATACGTACAATTTGTCAGTAAATGTTAAAATGGGCCACATAATGCATAATTTAGGAAATTAGGTGTACAATTAGGTCCATGCACTTAGGGGGAGAAAAACATAGTGTGAAATTGTCATGAGTGACAATTTACGACGCTACATTTAGCCCCCACTTTAGCAAGAGTATGAACTTACACTCATACTCACACTAAAGTAGAAAATATGTCAAGAGGGGTTTGATTGTCCAAATGTTGAAGAGATAGGATGACAATGAATCTAGGGGGAGTGTATAAGCCCCCAGGATTCAAGATCACATGGAAAGACAACATAAGCACAAAGGAACACACATGTATGCAATGCAACACGACAACATACATAAACATACATGACAAAAACACAACACAATACGCTACACAATACATAACACAATACAAACATAATACCAATATAAGAAATGCAAATGAAAACACGGGTTAGTACTAAAGAAATTTGAGTCAGTAAGGCAAAGAGACCTCAGTCTTAAATTTTTCTCAAATACCAAATGTCGTCCATTGATAAATGTTAGACAAAGGAATGCTCTCATGAGGACTAGCAAGTTGCATTATACCAAATCACTCACGAGCTACATGGATCTACTAGCTAGCAAGCTATGTTATAGTAGGTGTCCATGCAATATGATGGGTTCCACAAGGCTAGCAAGCTGTGTTATGCTAGACACTCATGAAAAACATGGATCCACTAACAAGCAAGTTGCGTTATGATATGTGGCCATGTTAAAAGGGGCTCTCAATTTCATGAACCAAGAAGTTGTGTTACGCTGAATCCATGGACTATCTTTCCAAAGCCTCACCTAAGAAGGTGCATAAAATCGCCTAAGAAGGCACATAAATGAAAAAATCACTTAAGAAGGTGCATAAATGACAAACTCACCTAAGAAGATGCATAAACGTCAAAACTCAAGGGGTGTTATAAGCATCACCATCACAAAAGGTGTTTTAGAAAAATGAGAAAGGGACATTTCTCAATACATGAAGGGTCACACCTTAGGGAACATTACGTATGACATCACTACCAAGAGAGGAAAAATTGTGGAATAAAATCTCACATTTTAGGGAATACTAGCCATAGTATTACCACCAAAGGGAACATCATATTCCAAGAAAGGTCACACTCTTAATGGATACCAAGCCCAATATCACCACCAAAGAAACACTAACATAGATTGAGAAAGCCACACTTCCATTGACAAGGTTACACTTTCTAGGAGATGTATAGTACATCATCACTAAAAAGGGACCATTTCTTATGTACACAATGAGCGGGTACTATATGCCCCCCCTTTAAATGTTAGTGTACTTGCTACACTAATATTTTAAGGAGTTACAAAGGGATCCCTTGCTAGAAGGAATTCGCCTAACACAAGGCTACCTAACCCCTTGCCCCCCAAGTGCAGGGACAAAGATGAACCCAAAATGGATGATGATATGTTGCTCCTTGTAAGGTAGTATATGATTGCATAAATCCTAGTTTATACCCCCATGCATAGTAGTAAGTATGTTGTGATACTACAACTATCACATGGCAAGGAGCAAAGGGAATATATGTTAGTCTATCATTCGCTCAATTCTACCAAATTCTTCTAAATTTTTCTCAAAGCACCAAATTCATTAAAGTAAAGTGTCTAAATGTTCTATGATATGCACAATAGGATGTATTTTTAATCTTTCATTTAGTATATCTTCATTCACAAACAGGCGGTAATGTAATGGATCTTAATTTTAAAAGTGTAGCTAGAGTACGTTCAGTCTTCGATAAAGGATGTGGAGTGGGTAACAAACCTTTTCTAATAGGATGATGATTCATGTATGGTTTGGATGATGGAGAAAATGTTTGATGTAAAGGTGGAGGGCCTTGGTAACCTATTCATTTTGTGTCTTCAGATGGTGTTTGTTCCAAGAGAGAACATATTTCATGTTCTTTTTGTATATCACATCCTTGTTTTGTCAAGTTCCTAAAGCCTTGTCTATAGCATTGTTCCAAGCTCACATGTTTTTTTGTAACTTTCTTCTCATAGGATATGGGCTCAATGGGTGGTAAAGACTCGTCATGTTTGTTATCAATAGGTTCCTCCACGTGCATTGGTTGAGGGATGGATTGTGAATCACTTTCCCTATGTAATGTGTACAACATTTCAAGTGGTGGAATGGTGGGTGGTGCTAGTTGTTGAAATGGGTGGTTAGGACATTCTATTGAAGGATAAAGCACCAAATTGTTCTCAAGATTAGGAAAGGAATTATTTATGAATTCATTCATGATTTCCTCCTCTTTCCTCAAGATTTCTTCATTAAGGAGATATACATTGGGAGATGAAGGAATACAAATTTCATCATCTGAATTAAGGTCATTGCCAAACACATAGCATGGAACATCAACCAAAGATTTCAAGGAATTCAAAATTTTACCAAAATATTTAGCCTTTATAACAATATTATGCTTATAATGAGGTTCAGACTGCTATACAACAGTGAACTAAAAAACTAAGATTAGATTTAAACACATGATCTTGAGGGAGTTTTGTCATAGAAATGTAAGCACAAAAAGCTTGGACTAGGTCACCTAGGGAGACTATGTATGGTTGAGATTTTTGCAAAATTTAAAATTTGACTGTGTACAATGTTGTTTTGAGTTCCTATTTTTGTGTGTATGCAGGTCTGACAGTGAATTATTTTCCAAAATTTAACCAGTTTGTGATTATGTAATTCAAAATACAAGTATGCAACAATTTGGAAAATGTTCAAACAATAAATAACAATTCTAAATGCAATTTCCAGATCTAAGGTGCAACAATTGATTGATCCTAATATGCATAAATTTGAAAATGATGATGTTGATGCCTTTTTGAAACAAAACAATGCGATTTTTCACTTTTTGAGCTATATGGAAGATTCCTAAATGAATGCAAAAAACAATTTCAGATTTGTTTCCAGATTTAAATGACCTAATGAAGATTTATAAATGTAATTGGAATGTAAATCTAACCTAATATGATGGAAATTAACCTTACTACAGTATAAAATGCAATATTGTATTCATTTTTTTGAATTTTTATGCTTTTTATGATATGCCTAAATGAATAATGCAACACTGTAACACAATGCTAAACCTAGATCTAGGATGATTTGCCTCAAATTTTAGAAGGTATATAATGTTAATATGTCAGGTTCACCAAAATGAAATGAAGAAAAAGTGAGGCCCTAAGATTTTATGCCTAGGGTTTGATCACGTTTTCTAAATGTGTTTCATTAAAGAATTGAGGTAGCGGGGGTTTTATATATTTGGACAAGGTATAAGATTGAATTACAACCTGAAAGGTGAGTCAACTTTCCCTTGAACAAACCTGGAATGAATTTTGGAATGAAATGCAACTAAATGACTAGGATAATGATGCAATTAACTATTATGATGCAGATATAACAGACACAAAAAACTGCAAACAAATTCAGACTTCATAAATATACTGAGAAGAGTATTGTGCAACTGGGATATAAGTTTGGAGTTGATTTTTGAGGACCAAGTCACCTTGGGCAACTGTGTCACAATAGGTGGATTCTAAATATGATTTCACAGTCCTCTGATGCCGGATCAAAGCCTTCTTTTTCCAATTGTCACACTGTCGAATCTTCATCGGTTATCGAGATAACTAAGTTTTTATATGTTGTCAAGATGCAGGGTTTGATTACAACAATAAATAAATGATCTTCAATCTTCTCCCAATCTTCTTCAAATATGAAACCTGCACATTCAAAGAGAGAGGAAAGGTTGTGCCATGTAGGGGATTGCCTCAATCAAACCCTGTGTTGGTGTTTTCACCTCCACAATGACAATGCCAATGAAAGATAGTAAAATGATAAATGAATGATGAATCAACAAGGACCTGCAATTCACCACTGAAAAATGGCTTCCTTGAAGGACTAAAGTCATGCACATCTCTTCAAGGTTTTGATTGATGTTGGCTTGATTTGCTTGAAGACCTACAAGGGTTAGATCTCAAAAATAATATGATAAGATAAACATGAACAAACTCACATATACTTTGACATGATACTTTGATATTGAATTACTACCATAAGTATCTAAAAAAATGCTCTTGACTTGCTTGATAATGCTCTTGACAATAATTCTTGCTCTTGATAATGCATGATCATTAATTCTTCTACTTAGTTTTCAAATGGTGAAATGACTGTATTTATATGCAATTATTCTAATTTCCCAAAAAATAAATCTTGATAGCCAACATTGGACATTTGAAATTCAAATAATAAAATGCCACCTTCGACATATTCAATTTTGGAGGCAAAATAGGGGGACTAAGTTGCCCTAGGCGACTATGTCCTAGACCTATTTTGTGGGACTTAAGGTGTCAAGGACAAAATATTAAATGAAAGTTTTGGTTTTTTACATGAAATTTGTCGGTAAATGTTAAAATGGACCAAAAAATGCATAGTTTAGGAAATTAGGTGTACAATTAAGTCTATGCACTTAAGAGGAAGCAAAAAATAATGTAAAATTATCATAGATGACAATTTACAACACTACATAAATAAATAAAAATAATAATAATAAAAATTACACGTGTACTAATAAGAAGACTCATGTTTAAGCAATTTCAACCACCCTAAAATTTAGGGTGAGTAACTCAAGGATGTGAGGACTAATCAAGGAAAACTTAAGAGTTTAAAATCCACACTCTCCTGTCACCTTGCATAGTAATTGAACTGATGTGGCAATTTTGGTTTAATACTCATAATCATGATAGAAAATATAGCATATGTTTAATCCATTATTGAGTGAATCACTGAACCATACTCTAAGTCGTGGAAGTTAATAAGGAGTTTAGCACCACACACCAAGTGACAGGGAGTTGTGTGGAAGGAGGGTTGATTCCACATCGCTTAGGGCAGGTCCCCATGCAACTGCTTAGCTTATTTTGGCTAGCAGTCGCTGCTCAAAATTTTAAGGAGTATTTTGTGGAGCTGGTGGCCCCATGACCATTTATTTTTTCTGCTTATTTTTAAGCAGTCAATTTAAAAATATTTTTTTCAGTTATATACTTTTTTTTAAATTGGATCTGTTAATAAATATTTGACTACTAACTGCCTAGGAATTAAAAAAACATATAAATTTAAGAATATATCTAAAAATAAAGAAATGGGAATGATCATGGGTTAATTAGGAATTACATGAAGTGAAGCATCTACTCAAACTTTAGACGTGTAAACATAAAAAATTATTTCCTATGCAAATAACTATTGACATATTTTTTTACCTATCTAAACAGGAATATAAGTTCGTAAATGCAACAAGTGTGGACAATAATGTCTACGAGATTTCTTCAAACATAAAATGATTTGTATAAAATGTGTCTCACAAAACTATATCCACAAAGAAGCATTCACATGTATAAAATGTGTGTAGATAAAAATTGGAGGGAAAAAATGAAATAAATATAAAAAAAGGAGGCAAAATAATTTATGGAGCCACATGTCATTCTTTTCCATTTGTAGCAGCTGCTTATTTTTGGCACCCCAATTTTTGCACAACCTATTTTCAATTCTTAAGCAGTTGCTGCTCCAGGAAAATATGAAAAGATTCCAAATTATCCTATTCTCATAAATAAAAAAATTGCACGTGGACACTTAACTGCTTAATTTTAAGCAGAAAATAGACTTAAGCAGCAACATGGGGACATGGGATTAGTGAAGTAAAACTCAACTAGGGGGGAGGGGCCCATAGTGGAACAGGGCCCAATAGTGGAGATAGAAGTAGTCCGCAGTGGGCCCCATAGTGGAGCACTTTAATATCCAATTGCAAAACACTTTTTATCCATAAAGTACACAAATTGACAAATCATGTGATGCCACATCAACCCACCAATAAAGCACGACTTAGTGCACCACTATCGGTCTCATTTTTTTTGGGGCCTTTTTAGATACCTCAACAAAAAACATGTTGATGTGGCATCATATTTGGTGATGTAGCCCTAAAACGAAATATATAAGCACATGAGTTGCCAAATAAACTATTTTACAAAATTGGGAATGATTTGAAATTTCCACATAAGATTTTGAGAGATGCGAAGTTAGGGTGCTCCACTATGGGCCCCTCTCCCCTATTGATGATATGCAAACACCTCTACTTACGTGGGCATAAAATAAGGTAATCAAAGCATAGTAATTTAGCTTTGGGACCATCTCAAACTTGATCAAAAGTGCTCCGCATATAACAACCTCCTTACCATTGAAAAAGGGGGGATACTTCTTATTTCATTCTTCATCCTTCATTCTTTACTCATATTTCTCTTCCGTGGTCTGTGCGTTTTTCCTATCCGTCAAAAATGAGGGAGAAAATATCAGATTTAAAGTCTAAATTCTTTATGGACCAGAGCTCGATCCATTTCAATTTAGTATAAGAACTGGGTATGTAGGCATTTAAGGTCTAGAAAGGGAAGACAGGGTGGCTGTACGAGGAGAAAACTGGAGAAAGGAAGGAGGATTAGCATGGTGTGAAGAATTAGAAGTTTGGGAGGGAGACTTCAGTGATTACGTAAACAAATTCATGCATCCATTAAGATGACCATATTTTAGTCTTGCATCATGGATAATATGACGTAAATTTGCGGTGAATCTTGAGGTATGTCACCTACCATGGTCTTTGTAAGTTTTATTTTGGGTTATTTTACTTAATTTTTTTTTTTTTTTTCGCATTTCTTAGGCTTTTCACATTTTGCATGTATACCAATCAAAGCATTACTGCAAAAGAATGTAGAATATAGCTTTATGCCTGTAATTTGCTTTTGCACGAAGGTTTTCAAAATTCTTTCATCAAATCAAATCTGTGCATAATTCCATTTTATCTTATATTAGAAACCTGTGAGTGTTTGAAACATTGATTTCATTACATTCTTTATACATAAATTGTATCATGCCTTATCAATTGTTATATATTGATTCAAAGCCTGAATACATGTTTATATTCTCGTCCCATAACTTGAATATGTTTATATCGTTGAGACTTATAGCTTGTACGTATTTAATGTTTATTCCTCGCTCTTCAAACACCTATCTCTTTATTTCCATTTGCTTCATAGTTAACCTACAATGTAATAGAAGTTTTTTCCTGGGTGCAACTTGCTACGTACTCGCACGCCTGGTCTGAGTTCCACCCATTTTTTTCATCTTCTCAAAATATTAAATAGTGGTTCATGTTTCTATCTATGCTCTCTCATTTTGTATTTATATATTTTTTAGTTCGAAAAGATCCTTTTAGCGCAGTCTTGGGTATTGTAAAAGGTTTTGGGATTTAACTTAGCACCTGCCATTGAATCTTGGTTGAAAGTTCTTAAAAGCCTTTTCAAGGAATTTAATTTGTGTATGTTATACTACCAATGGAATTATCAGGTGACTTTTCTTTGAGACATTCGACCAAATGAATGCATGCCTACATTGTAGGCTGTACATTCTCCTTTTTCCAAACTTGAACTATTCTAGAATGATATTCATTCCTAGTGTCAGATAAATCTATGTCTAGATTGTGTGAATCTAAGTATTAGATAGTCTCTAACCTGATATGGTATGACTATGAGTTTATACTAAGTTTAAATATCATTAATAGTTCTCTTTTGCTTTGTTTCTTAATAAAGATTAATCGATCCTATGGTATAAGGATTATGCAATTTAATAAGTTGAATAATATTAGTTTAATGGAACGGACAATATAGTAGATGTTATCATGAGTTATTAGTAGATGTGTGTGATCACATAGTTGTCTCTAGGTCGTGAATGGGTCTTGAGAGTCATGAGGAATTTGATATTAGTTTGGATTTTCAAATAATCACTTATATTTAAACTAGTCTTTACTTACAAGGAATGCTATGAATATTATTATGGATTCTATTGAACATTGATAAAATTATAGTAAGTTTTGGTACTTTAATAAATGATAATTTATAACTGTCTTAACTTATCAAGTTTTATGATATATTATCTCAAATGATAATATTATAATGTATGTTATAATAAGAGTATTTATAATTTGATGACTAATAATATTTCTTGTTTGATGATAATAAGATTTTTATAGTTTAATATTAATATAATGAAAATACACAAGAAATGTATGGTTAATGTTTAGGTTTAGTTATTACTTGTTAGATCACATTTGGTTAAAGCGATATCATTTTGACAATGTAAATTATTCTATAGTTAAATTGTTATTAACTCTACTTCAAATAGTTTAGATAATCATTTAGCTATTATTAAATGATAATCTTGATTATGGGTTTATATAGTTATCTCTTTAGTTAATTGATAGCTTGTATCATTCTAAATAATCTTTATCATGCTTGATTAATGTTTTTCATATTGTCATTTCTCATATGACAAGTTAGTAATTGAGAATAATCATTGATTATTTTTCTTATTAATGTTATATCATGATCTTTGTATTATTTGGATTAATCCACAACTATAATTTTATTTATTCATCTATTTAAGTTATTATCATCAATTTTATAGTCATTTCCATCCTAGATAATACTTGGCTACCATATTTTGTTGAGTGGATATCACCTTACATTATTGTTATCATTTCTATAATTTAATGGTCATATCTATGTAGTTGTTATTATTTGCATGATCTATCAATAATTTATTTTAGATGTCAAATTGATATTTAAATAGAATTGACTCATTTATATTTCATATTAATTAAGTATTCTAAATTAGTGATTTATTAAGACAATAGTTTTATATATCCCTTTGATATGGTAGAAAATAAGTATTCATTAAGTTTTATGTAGGAGACTGGAGTGCAGTAGTATGTTCGACTTTGGATGATTAATAAGAATACCTATACTTTGATTACTGTATAGTATTTTACGTTTAGAAAATTATAATTGGTCTTACCAATTCATGAACCTAAGTGTAAGTTCAATCATTGGAAAGGATGAAATTTTGGATAATATACTTATTAAAATTTAAAACTAAGATTTCTGATTTTATTTATGACCATGAAAGATTAAATATGAGATAGGGAAGCTCAAGGAATTCATGTGTCATACGTATGAAAAAATATTCAATCAATATATCACTCAAGATGTAGAATCAATCAAGGACCACACACGATGTACACTTAAACCTAACACACAAGGTGGATTAGTATAGATACAAATATACTTCTTTATCCATTTACCATCTAATATGATTTGATGAAGTAGTTTTTGTACAACCTATGTTTTCTTCTTTCACTTGGTTTCATATATTGTGCATTATCTCATTATTCTATTGATTAATGTTATAGTCATTAGGTTAAAGAGAATTTTGAAAAATTTAAGAGATTCCATATGAATACATTATATTTTTCTTATTATTCCACATAGTAAATGAGTAGATTGAAGGTACTTGTGACTACGATGCTAAATAAGGAAAACATGGTAATTTAAATGAGTAAATTGAAATACTTGTGATTTATAATGTTAAATGCAGAATCATGATAATTAATGGTTATGATACTATTTCCTTGGTTCCTTGCATTAGGAAGATATTTTATTTAAGTGCCATTACATAAATATTGTTTACAAAATCCTTGTCTCTTAATAATTATTTCAATATTTTACAGTGAACTAAAGTTAGTGATAAGATTTCTTCTAATCTTGAGAAAATCCTTCTATGTCAATATCAAACTACTTGTGCATAATTTTGTAGACCACTTTAACTAGATAGATATAAATGGAATCATTAGAAAAGAGCAAGTGGTCTATATATGATATGCAATACTAATGACTATACATTCATGAAGGTTGTTTTTAGTGGAAAGATGAGTGCCTAATGTTATAATTAAATTCTTGTTGATCAATTATTTTGTTAGGAGATAAAATTTATCATTTGAATCAATATAGTTATTTTTTGGATTTCCATGTTGTTATTGTTTTGCATAGTTATAAAGATATTGTGCATAGTTAGCAAGTGATATATCATTTATAGTTATGGGTTCTAAATTTTGTTTAGCTATTGAATTGTTAATGATAGTCCTAGTTAATGACTTTTATAGAGTGCATAAGGTCTCTTAATTATCTTGATTGATTAAAAGTTAATAATATTTGAATTATATATTAAAGATAAATCTAAGAAGTTTTCCTTGAAATAAGAATGAAGCAGATTTGAATTTCTAGTGGAACATTTTGATGTAGAGGCAGGGGTTCAAATCCTTCCAACAATCATAACTTGACTAAACTCAAACAATTCTTTCATAATCATCCACCTTTGACTCATCATTCTCTTCACATAACACTTGATTCAAAACATCCAAAATTGAGATCAAGGCATAAAAATTCTTATTGGATCCTCAAACCACCTTAAACATCATCAAAATGATTGACTCAAACCAAATAAAGTTCCCCCAAACACTGAACTCACACTTTTCCAAATACCCACTCACAGGAAGTCTATTTACTAGTAGTAGTCCAAACTAGAAAAATCAAACATATCTCTCACAATATTCATCAAACCTACTAACTATCTATCATTATAGATACCCATTATTGTCTACTTTAATATATCTCAAAACCACATACCTTTTTTTTTTAGCATATCATCCAAATGATTGTTGCTACACTGTCCTCCAATAGGCCAATTAGGCCACATTTACAAAGAAACACCTATCCAATCACCTTCCCAATTAAAAAAATATACTCATACCTTCTCCACAAGTCTCAAATATCCCAAATCAACAATTTTCAGAATGAGAAACACCCACTAAGTCATCAAGTACAAAACCCTCACTTTTGACAAGTTTCAAGGAGGTTTATTGAAAATCCCACTTCCCAATGCCTTTGTACTTTACCAATGCATAAAAAATGATTCATAAAGCCTGAAAATGCTTAAAAAATCATCAAAATATTCTACCCCAAGAGTTTTCAACATTTACCAACCCTTAACCACCATCTTTCACCCAAAACACTCAATTTTGACAATTAGGGAATCACCCCAACTTGCACAAAACAAAGAATTAAGACTTCTCCATTAGAGGAGTTTTGGAAAGCATAAAAACAGACCTTTGCACCAATTTTCATCAATTTCCAATTTTGGGAAGTCAAGATATCAACTAATTACGCTTGCAGGGAACCCTAGTTTCTAAACTGGGTAGCTGGAAAGGTTCGACCATTAGACAACTTAAATGACCTTTTAAAAATTGCTGGTAAGAACAAAAACTTCTCAAATTAAGTTATCTTTCCATCCATGTAAGTTTTAGGGCCATAATCAACTGTACAAGGCTGTACAACTCTCTGGAACAACATAAAATGTGTTAAAAATACATAAATTCAATGTTTATTCATTGTTTGAATGCATGTAAAACTTCTTCAACAGCCTTGTTTCGACCTTTCAAGTTTATTTAAGCATATAAAATGCCAACCCGACCATTTCAACCAAATTTTGGAGTCCCAATTTTTCAACTTCCTTGATTTTGCATTTTTTTGTACTTTTGCAACTTTCAACTTGACAACTTTTTACAAAATTTGCAATATTAACCCTATGGACTCTAAATGACTCAAATTACATCAAAATGGTCTATTAGACCTTATTACAATGTAGAAACATCAAAATTGAATCAAAAATCAAAAGTTTCCTCATGGAGGCATGAAATCCATAAGGTGCTCCTGCACCAAACTCCTGGCCAAAAGAAAATCCAAGCCCTCTTGGATTGAGGGTGGTAACATGTCTTCATCATTTGAATGATCCTCCTTGAATTCATCTATGCTATGCCTCTTGTCCTGTTTGAAACAAATCCCATTGGTCTTCATTTTCACTTTTGGTTTCAACTTGTCAAAGAAAACTAGCCTTCTAACTGTCTTGTCACTGTGAATATGATCCTTCACGCTTTGATGTATCCCAATCTCTGTCTTAGCACCTTGCTCCTCTTCTGTGACCTATTTCATCTTGAATTTTAGTTTATTTCTCCTCAAAATTTCTATCACAACAAGAAAGTGATAGATGTCTTCCTTGTCCTTTTGCCTTTGCAATGTAGTCATGATCTTTGCATCTTTTTTTTTTCTCTCCCATCTGATATTTTTCCCCTCTATATGCTGCTTTGTCAAGGCTACCAATCTCTGATATGAAAGAAATAGAAAAACTACTATCCACCTTTGCAAATAATGAAGAAAATATTACATCACCATACCTTTGCAATATCATTTCATCATTCTCTTCAACATTAGGTCTTGACACCAACTCATCATTTCCCTCCAAAATCAATTCATCCTTCACCTTTGTTGTCTTCATGCCTTCAAAATCTGATATGGCTGCAATCTCTAAGTGCTCTTCTTCTTCTGTTTTTGTTTGTTCTTCTTCTTCCTTTATTATCTTCACTTGTCTTCTCCTTTGACCTATCTTCTTAATGGGCCATACAACTTTCTTCTTCATTGTCAAGTGCCAACTGAGTGCTTTTTTGAGCAACTGGTCCATCTCATCTTCCATCCTTCTTCTTATCTCTTCCATAGCTTGCCTTATTTCTCTTATCTATTTCTCAACCTCTATTTGCCTCATCTTTTCGTCTTTCGTCTTCCTCTCTTTTTCTTCTTGCTTCTTCATTTGTGAACCCCTAGCCTGCAAGTACCTTCTCAACAAATCCATCTTCTCTTCAAGTAAGTCCCTTTAACCTTGCTTCCTCTTGTCTTTTCCTTACCTAGGTCTCTTGTCTTTTCCTCTACCTAGTCTTTTGGCAACCGGGTTCTCTCTTCAACCTACACAAACACAAACACACAAACACCAAACTCTCTTGCCCAGAACTTTTGAGCTTTGATACCAATTGATGCAGAGGCAAGGGTTCAAATCCTTCCAACAATCACAACTTGACTAAACTCAAGCAATTCTTTCATAATCATCCACCTTTGACTCATCATTCTCTTCACAAAACACTTGATTCAAAACATCCAAAACTAAGATCAAGGCATAAAACCTCTTATTGAATCCTCAAACCACCTTAAACATTATCAAAATGACTGACTCAAACCAAATAAATTTCCCTCAAACACTGAACTCACACTTTTCCAAATACCCACTCACAAGAGGTCTATTTATTAGTAGTAGTCCAAACTAGAAAAAATAAGCATATCTCTCACAATATTCATCAAACCCACTAACTATCTATCATTCCAACTACCCATTATTGTCTACTTTAACATATCTCAAAACCACATACCTTTGTTTTGGATCATATCACCCAAATGATTTCTGCTACGTTGTCCTCCAATAGGCCAATTAGGCCACATTTATAGAACAACACCCATCCAATCACCTTCCCAATTGCAAAAAATCTGCTCAGACCCTCTCCAGAGGTCTCAAATATCCCAAATCAACAATTTTTAGAATGGGAAACGCCCACTAAGTCATCAAGTTACAAAACCCTCACTTTTGACAAGTTTCAAGGGGGTTTATTGAAAATCCCACTTCCCAACGCCTTTGTACTTTACCAATGCATAAAACATGCTTCATAAAGCCTGAAAATGCTTAAATAATCATCAAAATATGCTTCCCCAAGAGTTTTCAACATTTACCAACCCTTAACCACCAACTTTCACCCAAAACACTCAATTTTGACAACTAGGGAATCACCCCAACTTGCACAAAACAAAGAATTAAGACTTATCCATTGGAGGAGTTGTGGAAAGCATAAAAAAAATACCTTTACACCAATTTTCATCAATTTCCATCTGTGGGAAGTCAAGATATCAACTAATTACGCCTGTAGGGAACCCAAGTTTCTGAACTGGGTAGCTGGAAATATTCGACCATTAAACAACTTAAAAGACCTTTTCAAAATTTCTGGTAAGAACAAAAAACTTCTGAAATTAAATTCTCTTTCTGTCCATGTAATTTTTAGGGCCATAATAAACTATACAAGGCTGTACAAATCTCTGGAACAACAAAAAATGTATTAAAATGCAAAAATTCAATGTTTATTCATTGCTTGAATGTACAAAACTTCTTCAACAACCTTGTTTCGACCCTTTCAAGCTTATTTAAGCATATACAATGCTAAACCAACCGTTTCAACCAAATTTTGGAGTCCCAACCGTTCAACTTCCTTGACTTTGCATTGTTTTGCACTTCTGCAACTTTCAACTTGACAACTTTTTACAAAATTTGCAATATTAACCCTATGGACTCTAAATGACTCAAATTACATCAAAATGGTCTATTAGACCTTATTACAATGTAGAAACATCAAAATTGAATCAAAAATCAAAAGTTGCCTCATGGAGGCATGAAATCCATAAGGTGCTCCTACACCACATTTCCAACTAATGGTAAGTTGTTCCATAATAAAATTACTTCAATTAAATAATTAAGGTTCTGTTTTATTGATTTTTTGATCATATAGTTATCAAGGTTGAATGAACTAGTTATAGTTATACATGCTAAACTAATTATATTTTGTGAGTAAAAGAATCTTGAATTGATTGAGTAAATTTCTTAAGAACTGGGTATCTACTAACCAAGAGAATAAATCAATAACTATTGAACAAGGTGAAAACAAACTTAGGTTATGGGTAAATATGGAAGAATTTACAATCAATCTCAATATCAAACACCTTCTTGGAGTGTGCTTGTTTAGTATATTTTAAATTAGTTTTTTTTCCCTATTCACCCAAGTGGGTGGCAACCAACATAGCACTGTGTGGGGAAACTGGACCCTAGAAAGGGTTGTGTACCCACTCATGTAGTTACATGAAACATAGACTAGAAACTAGAATTACATATATACTCCTTGATCTTGTTTGGAAGAGGTGTATATAGGCAGTGTGGTTAATGAAGGATGTTCCCAATACACAAGATTTTAGGTGTGAGGTTAGGAACTTTTTAAAGTAGAATTTTTAACTTATAAGTTAAGTAAATTATTCTCACAAATAAACTCTTCAATATAGTCTTGAGAAGAAATCATTAGTTAAAATAAATTATTGTATACTCAGAAGGAATCCCAAACATATTCACTTTATCTCCCTGAGATGATATTCAAGCCTTTGTACATTAAATTACATAACCCTTAATGACGTCGACCTTGGTACACTTCCAAAGGGGAAGTTTGGTCTTCAAGGAAGTGAATCAAGATCTGGATAGTCCTAATGAGTATAAGACTTTGGCTAGAGTGTTTACCAATATTTTATGATAGATGCCTACTCATTTTGGTGGATGCCTATCCTGAATAGATAGATGAATTCATGTTCTACATGAACATATGTCTAACTTGTAAGGTTGGATGTTTGTCTTAAATTTGGATGAATACCTAGCCAATATGGATAGAAGTACTTGAGTATACAAATTAATGAATGGACATTTATTAGTTTGAAAGGAAAAAAAATAGTAGATCGCATTATTACAAAATATTACATTCTATCCACATGAACTTCCTTCTCTAGGAGTGCAAAATCAAGCTAATCCTTTAATAATAAGTGTTCATAAAGAATATAGGTATTAGACACACTCTCATTGATATTGGTTCAACACTCAAAATTTTTAGCAAGGATCTCCTACCTAAGCTTAATATAAATACTACTTCTCTAGCAATGACATCTTTATTTATTCACGGGTTTGGTAATGTTGGTCAACAAGCTCTAGGTAGAATAATTTTGCCTTTGCACCTAGGACCCGTTACCATTCCCACCTTAATATATGTAATTCTAGGCATTCTAAGTTATACAATTTTCTTCTAGGAAGGTTGTGGATCCATGCTATTGATGCAATTTTGTCTACCTTACATCATTCTATTAAATTTATTAATGATAATCTAGTAATTATAGTCAAGGTTGGCCTCGATGTGTTCACTATTATGAAATGGTTGAGGTGATTTCGTCTTCAATTCCTCCTAATTTTAAAATTTTAATTCCTTCATTCTCTCTTAATCTTGTAATAACATCTTCTGGTACTCCTTAGGATGGTTTTACCACTCCTATTCCTTTTATGGATGATGTTTCTTCTAACTTGAGGATTTTTCAAATCTTTCTTCTTCTACAAGAAACACATGTCTTAGTGATGATTGGAGTTCCTCACACTTTAAACCATCCTTCATTGGAGAATATAAATTCAATCCCACTCACTTTGACATCCTAAAAATGTCATTCACACTTGCTATCGAAGATGATTATTCTTCTACATCACATGATAATGTGGTTGATAATTGTAATTATGCATATCATATTGACTATGTAGTTAGCGTTGATCCTCCCTCTTTTGAGGAGTTACAATCACATTATGGTTTAGGATTTAATATCTTTCAAAATTTGGTTATAAGGGGGAAGGTTTTGAACATAATGAACAAGGTATCAAAATTCCACTAGAGCCTAATCAATATGGCTCTAATTCAGGACTGAGATATCATACAACCTCTAAAGAAAAAAAATGGTTAAATGTAAATATAATTTCTTCATATATTCAACTTCACTTAATCTTATTCATTCAGAGCTTATTGTTGATAATGTAGATCATAATGTAACTCCTCTAGAAATTTTCTCCTTAGAGGAGGGTCTAGTAGAGTTCTTAGGTGCCTATTCTACTTTACTTTCTTATCATTATGAACTTCGATTCCCATGTCGCTTAAATACTCAAGATTATCTTAGTGAATCCATTATGATTGTAAATGATGAAATTTCTCCTTTAAATGATAAAAAAAAATTTACTATTCTTGGTCTTGTAGACTATGGAACACTCCTAGTTGAGGATACTATTGATGTCCCTATGGATCCTAAA
The DNA here is from genome assembly GCA_007258455.2 of Sequoia sempervirens. Taxonomy (NCBI): domain Eukaryota; kingdom Viridiplantae; phylum Streptophyta; class Pinopsida; order Cupressales; family Cupressaceae; genus Sequoia; species Sequoia sempervirens. Next base: position 86,451 of record VDFB02191251.1, read on the forward strand.
TATTCTAAAAAAAGTTTATCAAGGGGCGGGTGCAAAAAGATGGGGGGCCAAAAAGTGGCCAAATTTTCAAAAATAATTTGATAGGCTATAACACGAGTGTGTTATAATGCGCTCGTGTTATGGCTTGGTGTGACCAAGACAAAGGATTGGTCACATCGAGCCTATAATGTGCTTTCATTATAATGTGAACGCATTATAGCTCATTAAAACAAAAAAGCAAATGAGTTCATTTTATTCTCACTATGTTTTTTCAAGCCTGCGACCAAGAAACCTTGCATTTGCACGACCGTGTTTTGGAAGGAGCTTAACTTGTGATTTCTTCACTGATTTGTTGCAATTTCGTCGCTAGGATGCCACCACGTCAACGGGTAGGTCAAACAAGTAAGTATTGTTTTTTTTTGTTTTGTGAATTTGTTCTTAAATAGGTAATTTTAGGTTTTTTTTATATTCATTTGTTTAATTTGTTGGAAATGTCAATGAACCTGAAAACCCTCAAAATATTGAACCACAACAAGAAGCACCCGAAAAAAATCCTCAACAACCACAACAACAATCTCCTTAACCAATTCCTCAACATCCTCCTGGCACTCAACAAAATTTAATGGGGTAATTGAAAATAATAAAAAATAGATTGAGGAGTTAATCACGAGGTTGAACAATCTAGTAAGTTAAACCATGGAAAGAAGAACACTTGTGAGTTCACTTCAAGAAATGTTAAAACATGTAGATGCAATCAACAGACAATTAAGTGGTTGGGAAGATAGGAGGCATGCATCTAAGAATTTTTACGCAGATAAATTATCATATAAAGAAGTAAAAGATGAAAAAATTACAAAATAAGATTTGTACTCACTATTCACTGACCCAGGCACATATCAAAATATTAACCTTAATTCCAAGAGGTTTCCTATTCATTAGTGCCACCACCAAGGGATTAAGAACAATTTTTGGGATTGGCGGTACATGGTTTTTGACTATCCACCATGCAACAATTGCAAAGTCCCCCAATATTTCTTGAGGAAACTCTATTGTGAGTTCATCCTCAACAAAATCCTCAATTATTTTAATATGAGGGACTTTCAGGGGAGAGGTGGGAAGTCGGCACATGATAGACCTAGTGCATGATTGGATCCTCAATGACAAGCTAGGCAAGCTCTCACTAGGTCGAATCGTGAGTATGTCATTATCCCTTTTGTCATAAAGGAGAGTGTTGAGGTGGAAACTTTGTAATCTATTAGCTCTTTGACCTAGAGTATCATCCAACATGCCAGTCCTATAGTACAGTGCCATCCAAGGGAGTCTTTGAGGGATAGGCTTTCACCCCATTCTTGTCAGGTTTGTGGGTCGACTTGTACATATGACCCCACAGACACTTAGGAGGCTGGTGCATAGGATATGTCTGTAGCTACGAAGATGGTGATGGCAATTGAAATTTTGAATGAGGATTTCAACATTGATACTCAAGTAAATGTTAGCATGTTCATTGAATTTAATTTATTAAATTTCATTTTTGAAATGCAAGATTAACTAATATAGTTTAAAATGATTGTAATAAAGTTTCAAGGTCATAGTGTTGATATTGGATATCCCGGCCCTCCACCTATTTATTACTCCATTACATCTACCATTGAGGTATGTAACTAGTAAACAATTATAAATTTATTACATGTGAATAACATTGTTGTATGAATGGTATTCTAATATCTGATTTTGGATGTTGAATAGGCTAATATTGGAGGTTTCATGGGAACACCTCCCAATGTTGGTGGAGTTGGAAAAACCTTCACGTAGGTAATAGAATAAAGAGTTTAACTAATGGATTGTACTTAATAGATTTGTGTAGTTTATATTCATATCATTGATTACATTGCATTGCACATCTTTCAAACTCAAAGCATTAATTCACATTGCATAACTAATAAAGTTAGATATTGATAGATGACAAAATTTTAACTACAATATAGTTGTTTAGAAAGTCAACATAAGCAGTGATGCAATTACTTCACATAGCATAAGTAATAACTAGGAGTAGCTACCAATTGCATTTGCTTGTCATGACATTCCATGAGACCACTTTTTACTGAGGCATTTTTTCAAACAGTTCACTACCTTGTCTATGCTATGGATGCTTGGAAGAAATATATGAAAGAATAATAGTAAGCAATAACATAGACAAGGTAATGAGTTTTTTGAAAAAATTCCTCAAAGAAATGTGGTCTCATGGTGATGTCCCAGTTTCTTTGAGGCATTTTTTCAAACAACTCACCTCCTTTTCTATGCTACCACATTTTCCATACATATCTACCAAAGCATTTTATCAAATAGTTCACTTCCTTGCTACTATGGTTAAAATTCTAAAAAAGGGTACTTTCCAACAAACTATGGATTCTTGGAAAAAAATCTATCAAAGCATAATAGTAAACAATAGCATAGACAAGGTAGTGAGTAGTTTGAAAAAATGCTTCAAAGAAATGCCATTCCATCACCATGAGACTGCATTCTTTGAGGCATTTTTTCAAACAACTCACTACCTTTTCTATGCTACCACATTTTCCATACATTTCTACCAAAGCATTTTATCAATCTACTCACTTCCTTGCTGATATGGCTAAAAGCCTAAAATAGGTGATTTCCAAAAAACTATGGATGCTTGGAAAAAATCTATCAAAGCATAATAGTAAGCAATGGTATAGAAAAGGTAGTGAGTAGTTTTAAAAAACACCTCAAAGAAATGTGGTCTCATGGTGATAGAATTCCATTCCATCACCATGAGACCACATTTCCTTGAGGCATTTTTTTAAGCAGCTCACCGCCTTTTCTATGCTACCACATTTTCCATACACGTCTACCAAAGCATTTAATCAATTTACTCACTTCCTTGCTGCTATGGCTAAAAGCCTAAATTAGGTGATTTCCAACAAACTATGGATGCTTGGAAAAAATCTATCAAAAAATAATAGTAAGCAATAACATAGACAAGGCAGTGAGTAGTTCGAAAAAATTCCTCGAAGAAATGTGGTCTCATGGTGATGCAAATTCCATAATAGTAAGCGAAACAACTCACCACATTTTCTATGCTACCACATTTCCATACATGTCTACCAAAGCATTTTATCAAACTACTTGAACTTCCTTGCTACAACTAAAAGCCTAAATTACCTGTGCTTTCCAACAAACTATGGATGCTTGGAAAAAATCTACCAAAGCATAATAGTAAGCAATAACATAGGCAAGGCAAATAGTAGTTTGAAAAATGCCTTGAAGAAATGCAGTCTCATGGTGATGGAATGCCATTTCATCACCATGAGACCACATTTCTTTGAGACATTTTTTCAAATAGCTCACCTCCTTTTCTATGCTACCACATTTTTCATACATGCCTACCAAAACAATTTATCAAACTACTCACTTCCTTGCTACTATGGCTAAAAGCCTAAAATAGGTGCTTTCTAACAAACTATGGATGCTTGGAAAAAATCTATCGAAGCATAATAGTAAGCAGTATCATAGTAAAGGCAATGAGTAGTTTGAAAAAATTCCTTAAAGAAATGTGGTCTCATAGTGATGGAATGCCATTCCATCACCATGAGACCACATTTCTTTGAGGCATTTTTTGAAACAACTCACTACCTAAAGAATAGAAACCAATCCTTTAGCTAAAATTTCCCTCCAAATTCTTTTCAAGGTCCTCATCCTCATCTTCAATTTACCAATCCATGGAACCTTCCACCTTTTATTCCACTTGTTCATATCCCCACCCCTCCCTCTTCATGTCATGATTGCCCTCCATCTCATAACCAAGATCACACTATACCATCCACCCCATCCCAACATAATACCATAGAGAAGGCAATGAACTATTTGAAAAAATGCCTCAAAGAATTGACGTCTCATGTTGATGGAATTCCATTACAAAAAAGCCTTTGAATGGAATTCCATCAACATGAGACCGCATTTCTTTGAGGCATTTTTTCAAACAGTTCATTGCCTTCTCTATGCTACCATAGTTTTCATACATGTCTACCAAAGCATTTTATCAAACGATTCACCACCTTGTTGCTATGGATAAAAGCCTAAACCGAGTGCTTTCGAACAAGCTATGGATAGGGAAAAGAGTAAGCATAATAGTCAGAAATATATAGTTCAATAAGTATTCAAATTTTTGTTCATTATCTCATACATTATAAGCCATGATGTGCATCACTATTGTAGTTTTCATGATTGAATAATTTGTTGTTTTATTTTCAGATGTTGGAAGTGGATACACCTCCACATGTTCATAAGGCAATGGCGCTTGGTGTTTCTTCTACTATAGACTCCTTGATGCCTCTCATGAAGGTATGAGGCAGATTACTAAATTTCAATTTACATTTGTTGTTATAGCTATTAGTTAGTGAAAAATCAAACCATTATTGATTCCTAGTTTAATTTCTCTTTGGATGGTTTCTACAAGGCTTCAACATGCCATAGCATGGGCATGCAAATATTTCCCTCAAGGAGAGTGATTGTCTAGTGGTGGTAAGTGATTATTTTATTAAATATATCATTGTTTATAATTAATTTCTATATATTAATGTCTTTACTTGTTGTTTGTAATAGATAAAGTTTGACTAAGAAATAAACCTTAGGAGAAGCACCAGGAGCACTCCTTGACCTCAAAATAAATGAGTTACAAACTTATCACCATCTGACTAACAAGCAAAGGGCAAGAGTTTATTTTGAGAGCATGGAGAGCAATGGCTTTTGATTCCAGAGCCCTTTGTTGTATGCCTATATGGCATTTTTGTACATATTTTTTATTGCATATATTTGAAATTATATGCCTATATGGAATTCTTGTAAGCCTATATGGCTATTTTGTATATATTTTATACTTATATTGATATATATTGATGTATACCTACATGACTATTTGGTTAATACAAATCTTTTTTTATCGATGGTGTCCATATTTACATTATAAATCTATGGTTACATAGATATGAGTTATGTGTATTCAAGTGTATACTTTACAACTTACATGTATACTTTGTGAATTATGTGTATTCCAATGTATACTTTGCAACTTACGTGTTTTCATGCATATACTTTGTATTAATGTGTATACTATGTATTCATGTGTATACTTCAAGGCTTACATGTATTTGAGTACTTGTGCTTCACTTATTCACATGCATGCTTGAATTATTCACGTGTATACTTATTAATTGGTTAGCCCTAGCATTGCTCATTATTGTCCTTCATGGTTTATCTTGAATATTTATTGATTGATGCTAAATAAATTTATTAGTTGATACTAAACAACTTCAATATTTCTAGGAATACTAGTAGAGTTACAAATTACAAAATTTCACAAATTGAAAAGAAAAGATTAACTATAAATAAATGCACTGATTATTAACTTGATAATTGCTTTAGAATGAGTATAATATATATCAAGAGATGATCCTTCTAGAATGATAACTGCCAACTAGAAAATAGGAATGCAACTCCATGCAAGATTGCACAACTAAGCAATCATTATCTTAAAAATCTAACAACTAACAAACTTATCTAAAGGAATATTTTATGTAGAATATTCTACACTAACATTTTCATAATCAATGGCTTGTTTCCATGCTCGATCCCCAACTATCAACCAAACTTTGTCAAGAAACCCCTTTGATATATTACTATGTCCATCGGATTGATGGATATAAATCTACCCAAATCATTCTCAATACTTTGAAATCAATAATCCACCCAAATTTGCAACGGGAGATAAGGCAAATGAACACACATAAGCATAACTGAATAAATAATAGTTCACCCTTCACAGCATGGTGAAACCATTGCCAAACTTAGAAGATCTTAAATATAAAGAAGAATTATGATCTATATAATATAGAATTAGTACCCACTTTGATCACTACAATATTTTCAACCATGGGCTTATCATGCTTTTTCAAATTTGGTAAGAAGTCTTATTTAAGATCCTTGAGTAATGTATTTCCTAGTGCTCCCTTGTTCTTACATATCTCAATTCAGTTTAGTTCAAAGAGTTCCATCAAATGCTTTATCTAAAAGCAAAAACACGTTTTCAATTGGTATTCCATGTGATGTTTCATAAAAAGATTCCAGTATATTTAATCTTTCGATTGTAACAACTCAATTAAGCAAAGGATACATAATCTGCACAACACTTACAGAACATAGTATTCATAGTAGATGATGACTAGTTAACTTCTTGACACATTATCATACAAACATTTATCTTGAATAGTCTTTAAACATTTTCACAGCATAATCCTCATAGTATAGAATGAATTGTTATGTTCTTGATCCATCACCGTATAAACATGTTGAAAGATGTATATGTCAATTTTTTGCAATATTATTTCCTATATAGGAAATGGACTTGGGAGAAAGCTTTATAATTTATAATACAAATAAGAAATGGATTTGGGTGAAAAATTTATTTATCACAACAAATAATAAATTTATGTGAGAGCATCACTTGTTTCTCTTAGACTCCTATTTTCAAGCATGGCAAATCATTTCAAATGAAAATGACAAAATGCTTTACAACCAAAGTTGTTAATTGATGACAAAATAAAATGTTTCCAAATTCCACCATTGAACACATTTTTAACTAGTTGTATATTGTTGTAAGGGAAAGAAGGATAATTAAAAAATTCCTTTCCCTTGTTAGACTTGAGGATGATCATATGCTTTTGGTGTGGAAAACTCAAACTTGTCAACGTCTATCGTGTGAATGTTTCTCTTTTCGATTGTTTTACATGCCATCACAAGGGATCGAGTTGGTTGAATGTAGTTTAGAGTGATTCAACATATTTGAGTGTGAAAGAGGACCATTCATAGCATAAACGTACCTAGCTGGACACATTGGAACAATTTGTTTGGTCACACGAGTTGCGGAACGAAAGTTGCACCACTTTGTAGCTTTACACTGCTTGCATTTGACACTTTTTACATCAAGTGAAAATTTATCACCACGGGGAAATGACTCCAAGATAACAAAAATTGAGAGATGTTATTGTAGAGGGGCCCAACATGATCTCGTAGGCTCAGACAGAGAGTTCGTAAGCATCACGGTTTTTGAGTAATAGCTCGTCAAAGATTGTAGTTATTTTGCACTTTGGACCCTTAAGGGATCAATCCGGTTGAACATAATTTAGAGTGATTTGATATTTTTGGGTGTGAAATAGGACCATTCCTAGCATAAACATACCCATTTGGACGTGTTGGAATAGTCTGTTTGGTCACACAAGCTATAGAACAAAAGTTGCACCACTTTGCAACTTTGCACTATTTTCATTTGACACTTTTTTCATCAAGTAAAAATTGGACACCACGGGAAAACGACTATGAGATAACAAAAAATGAGAGATGTTATTGTAGATGGGCCTAACATGATCCCGTAGGATTAGACAAAGAGTTCATAAGAATCACGACTTCTGAGTAATAACCCAACAAAGATTGCAGCCATTTTGCACTTTGGACACTTAAGGGATTGAGCTAGTTGAGTGTAGCTCATAGTGATTCGACACGTTTGGTTGTGAGAGAGACCATGCCTAGCATAAACATACCCATTCAGACGCGTTGGAACTTTCTGTTTGGTCACATGAGTTGCAGAATGAAAGTTGTGCACCATTTTGTAACTTTACACTGCTTGCATTTGACACTTTTTTCCATCAAGTGAAATCTAGACACCACAAGAAAACAACTCTAAGATAACAAAATCCAAGCGAGGTTATTGTAGAGAGGCCCAACACAATCTCGTAGGCTCAAATGGAGACGTAAGCATCATGGTTTCTGAGTAATAGCCTGTCAAAGATTGCAGCCATTTTGCACTTTGGACTCTTAAGGGATCGAGTTGGTTGAACATAGCTCAAAGTGATTCAATGTGTTTGGGTCAAAAGAGGACCATTCCTAGTGTAAAAATACCCATCCGAACATGTTGGAACAGTCTGTTTGGTCACATGAGTTGAAAAATAAAAGTTGCACCACTTTGCAACTTTACATTGCTTGCATTTGACACTTTTTCTATCAAGTGAAAACTAGACACCACAGAAAAATGACTCCAAGATAAAAAAAAATTGAGAAAGGTTATTGTAGAGGGGCCCAACGCGATCCAATAGGCTCAGATGAAGAGTTCGTAAGTGTCATAGTTTCTGAGTAATAGCCTATCAAAAATTGTAGCCATTTTGCACTTTGAACTCTTAAAGGATCGAGTCGGTTGAACATAGCTCAGAGTGATTCAACGTGTATGGGTGCAAAAGAGGACTATGTCTAGCGTAAATGTACCCATATAGACATGTTGGAACAGTCCGTTTGGTCACACGATTTGCAAAATGAAAGTTGCACTACTTTGCAACTTTACACTGCTTACATTTGACATTTTTTCCATTAAGTAAAAAATAGACACCACGGGAAAACAACTTTGAGATAACAAAAACCAAGAGAGATTATTGTAGAGGGGCCCAAAAAGATCCCATAGGCTTAGACAGATATTTCGTAAGCGTCATGGTTTTTGAGTAGTAGCCCATCAAATATTGCAGCCATTTTGCACTTTGGACTCTTAAAGAATCAAGTCAGTTGAATGTAGTTCAAAGTGATTCAACGTGTTTGGGTGCAAAAAAAGGACCATGCCTAGCATAGAAATACCTATCTGGACATGTTGGAACAGTCTATTTGATCATACAAGTTGCAGAATAAAAGTTGCACCACTTTGCAGCTTTACATTGCTTGCATTTGACACTTTTTCCATCAAGTGAAAATTGGATACCACGAGAAAATAAATTCAAGATAACAAAAACCAAGAGAAGTTATTGTAGAGGGGCCCAACATAATCTCGTAGGCTCAAACGAAGAGTTTGTAAGTGCCATAATTTCTAAATGATAGTCTGTCAAAGATTGTAGTCATTTTACACTTTGGACTCTTAAAGGATTGAGTCAGTTGAATGTAGCTTAGAGTGATTTGACGTGTTTGGGTATGAAGAGGACCATGCCTAATGTAAACATACCCATCCAAATGCGTTGGAATAGTCTATTTAATCACACAAATTGCATAACAAAAGTTGCACCACTTTGCAACTTTACACTGCTTGCATTTGACACTTTTTCCATCAAGTGAAAACTAGACACCATAGGAAAACAACTCCAAGATAACAAAAACTGAGAGAGGTTATTGTAGAGATGTTAGACATGATTCTGATTCCTCAGACGAAATGTTTGTAAATGACACAGTCTTTGGGTAATAGGCTGTCAAAGATTGTTGCCCTTTTGCAATTTGGATTGTTAGGGATTATGCTGCATGAATTACAAATGTTTGAGGGTAGCAATAAATTCTAAAATTTGAGTAAATATCATTACAAATGTTTGAGGGCATACATGAATTTTTAGTTGGAAAACATGTGTGAAGAACTTGTGGGGTACTTGAGTTAATTCGTGTTGCTTGAACATCTAACAAGTCATACATGCTTCTATTACTTGTAAATGTGATTATTTTTATGACATGTTGACATTATTTTATGACATGCATAAAAAATGTTTACAAATTGAACTTCTTAAATGTTTATGTGAATAGTTGGTATGCTATATTGATATTGATATATAATCATTAGGTTGATTTGTTTTAATAAATGAAGTTTTTATAATAAGTTAGTCAATTAGTGCAAGTTATAATAGGGAGAAAATAAAAGAGAAAAAGAATGATTGGTAACCATCAAAGGTTATTACACTCACTATATTAATAATACAATGTTTATAATCAAATGAGATTTATTTGGAAATCCTAATTCTTATGTTTGTGCTACAATTGTCTAATATGCTTCATACACCAATATGACACCCAAGTGCTTGTACTTGTAGGAACAATGCTTTCTCAAAACTATCAAGTGGTAATACAAAAATCATGAGAAAAAAATCAACCTATGTAAATTACAATACCCCACTTAAATCAAATATTGAATCAATGAGTCTCATTTTCATGCACATAAACTCATCTTATAAGATTCTCTCATAATAACCAAAAATAGGATTCAAGGATGCCTTAGGTACTTAATTCTCATAGATATTTTACAATGTCACTCATACATTCAAGATGCTCTTATAATATCTACATAATAGGTGCTCATGATGAGGTTAACTTCAAATGAATAACTTGGAATTCCCTCACTAAGCTTCACACACATTTTTATAATGTCCACACACGATAGGTGGTTATGATGATATTAATTTAAAACAAATAATTTAGTACCATTTGCTAGTCTTGGATTTGGCATATGCTTTATAACTTTATTTGGTTTTACTAGCTCCCACCTAAACAAAGAAAAGAGATTGTAAATATTAATAATCACATAATCAATTCAAATAAACATGTGATATGTCAATAATCTAAAACTTGTGTGCTCAATTATGCAATATCTTATAACTTATCACTAGTCAATCTAGTCCATTGAATATCTTAAAAAATAATTTTTATATGAATATCAATCATACCTTCCGTCTATCAAGATTAAACTTTAGAGGGTCCTTGAAGTAATGAAGATGAACATGAATAGAATGTAACCAAACTATTACTTTCCGACCTTCGGAAACTTGTAACCTGTTATAAAAACAACACAATTTAATCTTCCACTTAGCTTACTAATCTATTGAGAATATCCTACATCATATTTTTTTTGCATATTTTTGAGAAAAAATAAAATACCATTGAATTTTGTATCCTTTTCCATAGTTCTAAACATAAAGTGTCCTACATTTGCAAGTCTGATAACTTCATCAATCACCTACATACATGATATAAACATTAGATGATAGCATTGGCATCATAACATTAGAATCATACAAATTAATCCAACAAACCATCTAGGTCTGCTCTACTCTTTATTGTGTCAAGTATTGCCTCATGGTCAGATTCACACACCTTCCACAAGGTCTTGTTCAAAGGTCTACCCCCATATTTGATCAAAAAAACATTGGATTCCATGACAAGGTTCAATTAATGAAGAATCTTCTGATGTATGTCAAAGTCTTGAAACAACCAAACATTAACGCTCTTATGTGGGTACTTTCTAAGCCACGTTCTAGTAACAACAACTGAGCCTGTAGGGTATTCAATGTTTTCTCCATCTATAACTAGGGCCTCTAATTTATTTTTGGCCTCCACACAATGACACAAGTAATAATCCATTCCCTCTTCGTCGTCTTCATTTGCAATAACTGCATAAACATTCCCTACATTGATATGTGCAACAAATTAGATGAAATTAGTCAACATTACAAATACACTACAAAGTAAGATAATAATAGAAATTTTAAAAACTATGCAGTAGATATATTACTTGGTTGAACTAGGTCTGATATGTAGTCAAAGTCAATCGATGATTCCATCTGTGTTAGTTCCAATGTTGTTGAAGGGAAATATGTGTGAGGTGGGCTAAGATAACTTAACCAACATTTCTCAACCCACTCCTTTGACTCACACTCATCCCAAGCTTGCATTGTACGTGAAGAACAAAAGACACCATCTTCCACATATGGATACTCCATGAACTTGCATTTGAGCTAAGGAAAGAGTGTAGTTCATTCAATATTGTCAGTGCAACAATCCTCATATGGTGCAATGTTAGTATCATCCATCAACCAAAAAAATCTATGAACTAAATACTTACCTTCATTACCTAGACCCATCAAAGCATTACACTACTCAACGATTGATTTTGCATCTATCAACTTTGCATTGTTTTTATACTTTAACTCTTCTTGTGCTAATACTCTTTTGACACATGCTCTTGCACCATCATGCTCCCCCTTTCCATGCTCGACCTCACAAAAGCTCCACATATGTTGAACACTTGTAATGACATGCATCCTGCTCAACCAATAGAACATGCATGAGTTCTTGAACTATGTTGCACAGTTATTCGACTATATGATATGCTGACCATATGTTATGCCCCTCTAAGCCAAATCACTATAGAACAACTGGAAGCAACCTTGCACGAACTCTAGAGAATGTATGTGATCATCACTAATATCAAAGTGGTACTCCCTCAATACCTTCCTTTGGTCCTCTGTAGTAGCAGTTGCATGAATGAATGCTATGTGCATAAATATAGAAACCTATGTGGAGTTGTAATACTATGACTGCACCTCACGTTGTGGATGTAGAGTGTAGTTCTCTACAAATTCAACCACTGAAACTAAGCTACCAACTGGAAAGGTGTCCTTGAATAACTTGAATTGCAAGTCCAACCATCGAGCTCTATGGGTATGCCTTGCATACTTATACGCTAGTGTCACAAAATGTAGACATAAACTAATACATTGGAATCTTCTGAATAACCAAATCACACTTTTTTGCTTGATTACCATATTTTGTAACGTATGCCACTATTTTATACTTCTCAAACTCTACTAGTTGTTTTACCACCACATATGTGCTTTCCATATGTTGACATACTGACATATGTTGCAAGCCACCATAAAGCAACACTGACATGAACCATCCAAGCATAGTTTCCTGTAGAATATTTGGCCATCCTCTCTTTCACATAATTTTTTTGATAAGAACTCTTTTGAAGATGTTAGTGGGGCATGTATGCCACAATCTTGCAAAACATCGTTAGTATACAAATATAAACATATAGAACGATAAGCATCATAATGGTTAGAGAATTCAATATGTAATCTACAACAAGTAGTGTGTGTGCGAATTATCTTGACATAAAAAAAGGTTTAAAAATTTCAAAATATCTTTGAAAATTTTGAATTTGAGGATAATCCTCTTGAAATTTATGAAAAATTTGTGTTTGAGTCGTATCTAAAAAATGCCTTGGATGTGGCTCACAGTTTCGGCTACTGATTTTCCTTACCACATCCCTTTGATTCAAAGATGGCCTTGTCTTATTTTTTTGATAGTCTTCAATTAGTGTTCTCAATGCTTCAACAACTAGTTTATCTTTTCATGGGAGCCTCCTTGAGAATGTCCATAATTTATTTGAATCAGTGCCCTCAATTCTTTGGCACCTTTTAATGGCTCTTGATAAAGTTTTTCTATTAATTCTCAATTGTTGACTCATCTTTCTAATGAGACAAGATCTCCTTGTTTGACTACTTACCAAAGCCAATGTAATGACACATCGGGTGACATTACTATCCTCTAAGCATGAGGTCTTATCCACACTCTCATAAGCATCCATTAGAATCTTCACAATAGTATTTTCACTTGAAGCATTCAATGTTCTCAACCCAAGAATCTTCATGATGTTTCTATACATTATACCTCGCATCATTTCAATAAATAGTTAACATCTTGAGATCTCATTTAGCCTTTCAAAGAACAATTTCTAAATCTTATCAACATATCTTCTACAAGTGCATTATGGAATCTTACCTTCTATTGGCTGCAAAATATTCTCACCAATATTAATCAAATACTTTGGCTTTCTATAAAAAATTCTAGGTGGTGTTCTCCTAGGTACATACATCTCAACATTAGGAATTTCATCAATATTTAAGTGAGATGGGATAGATTGCATACCTTCGATCGAGGGTGAAATAGATGACATACCTTGAGGTTGACATGGGGATGATGGCGTACCTCCTTCCTCAAATGTGAGTGATGATGTACTCTCAACTTGAGATGTGGTGGATGGTGTCCCTCCTAATTCACTTGCGGTAGATGGTGTCCCTTCGTATTCACTTGCAGTAGAGGGCATGTCTCCAACTACAGTATTCAAATCTATCCTAGCACGATGCTTTTGCATTCGTGCCCTTTATGCTACCAATGCCTTTTCTCTTTTTGATGGTTGAGGTTCCTCTTCAATTGGATTGTTTTCATCAATCATATCCAATTTCTTCATCTAACGATATTCCCTCATCCATTCTTTTTATTTTTTTATTAGTTGTGTACTCTTCCTCTGTTGGTTTATTCCTTCTTCGTTTCCTCGGCATGGCAGATAATTTATCCTGTAGCATGATAATGAGACAAATATTAGTTCCTAAACTATGAATCCATACAAATAAATGAAATATGTCATTCAAGGCTTCATACAAAATACTTACAATCATCCTGTAGAAGAGTATTTCTAGCATAGACAAAGGTCACATGAATTTTTGGATGGAATGCCTTAAAGAAATGTGGTCATGTGGCATGCCATGGTTGCAAGATAGGCTCAAAATGGAAGCATGGACAAAGCATGAGAATTGTTTGACAATAATGTTTTTGTAAACATGTATGCAAAATGTGGTACCTTTGACAAGCTAGTGAACTCACTAGCTTGTCAATGCGGTAGGGTTGACAAGGTATGAGTTGCTTGAAAAAATGCCTCATAGAAATGGGGTCTCACGGTGATGTACTAGTGAGTTCACTAGCAGTAGGGTTGACAAGGTAGGGGTAGCATGAAAAAATTCCTCATAGAAATGGGGTCTCAAGGTGATGTACTAGTGAGCTCACTAGCTTGTCAATGCAATAGGGTTGACAAGGTAGGGGAAACATGAAAAAATGCCTCATAGAAATGGGATCTCATGGTGATGTACTAGTGAGCTCACTAGCTTGTCAATGCGGTAGGGTTGACAAGGTAGGGGCTGCTTGAAAAAATGCCTCATAGAAATGGGGTCTCACGGTGATCTACAACATTGACAAGCTAGTGGTACATCACCGTGAGACCCCATTTCTATGAGGCATTTTTTCAAGCAATCCCTACCTTGTCAACCCTATCGCATTGACAAGCTAGTGAGCTCACTAGCTTGTCAAAGGTACCACATTTTGCAAACATGTCTACAAAAACATTATTGTCAAACAATTCACATGCCTTGTCCATCCTTCCATTTTGAGCCTATCTTACAATCATGGCATGCCACATGACCACATTTCTTTAAGGCATTCCATCCAAAGATTCATGTGAGCATTAACAAGCTAGTGAGCTCACTAGCTTGCCAATGCAGTAGGGTTGAAAAGGTAGGGGTAACATGAAAAATTCCTCATAGAAATGGGGTCTCATGGTGACCGGTAGGGTTGAAAAGGTAGGGGAAGCATGAAAAAATGCCTCATAGATACCCCATTTCTATGAGGCTTTTTTTCATGCTGCCCCTACCTTGTCAACCCTACCGATCACCGTGAGACCCCATTTCTATGAGGCATTTTTTCATGCTGCCACTACCCTATCAACCCTACCGCATTGACAAGCTAGTGAGACCCCATTTTTATGAGGCAATTTTTCATGATGCCACTACCTTGTCAACCCTACCGCATTGACAAGCTAGTGATATACATCGCTGTGAGACTACACTTCTATGAGGCATTTTTTCATGCTACCCCTACCTTGTCAACCCTACCGCATTGGCAAGGTAGTGAGCTCACTAGCTTGTCAATGCTCACATGAATTTTTGGATCCAATTCCTTAAATAAATGTGGTCTTGTGGCATGCCATGATTGTGAGATAGGCTGCACCTTTCCCCATTTTGCTAACTTAGCCTTGAATAAAGAGTCTTGTAACAATGGAGATAAGGGTTATAATCCCTTGTAGGTAGAATGATCAAGAAAACATTAAAAATATATCACAACATTAGTGATGAGGTAAGCTTAATGATGAGGTAAATTTAGAAATAGAGATGAAAACCAAAATAAATTCAACGATCTATCAATGTGGGAGGAGTATATTCCAATTTTGCAGAGACATGTATGGAAAATTTGGTAGCATAGACAATGCAATCAGCTGTTTGAAAAAATGCACATCACCATGAGACCCCATTTCTTTGAGGCATTTCTTCAAACAACTAATTGTCTTGTCTATGTTGTTTGATAAAACACTTTGGTAGACACGTATGGAAAATTTGGTAGCATAGACAAAGCAATCAGCTGCTTGGTAGAACTGTTTGACAAAATACCTCAGTGAGATATGTCCTCGTGGACTAGAATGATTGCAGGATATGAACAAAATGGATTTGTTGAAAAGTCTTTAGAAAATTTCAGGCATATACAATTTCTAGGTGTAAAACCAAATTCCACTACATTTTCCAACATTCCCCATGCCTATACCAAAATGAAAGTTTTGGAGAGGTGTATGCACATCCATAGTAAAGGATTGAGAAATGATGTATTATTTTACATACTTGTAACTTCTATCATATATATGTGTATACAAAATGTGGAAGCATACACAAGGTAAGTCAATTGTTTAACAAAATGCCTCAAAGAGATGTGGTTTAAAAATGTAATTGGCAAGTGTAAAGAATTGTGTAATTTAAAATGTACATTGACAATATAAGGTTATAATGACAAACAAACAATGATGAACATGGAATATTCAAAATAAAAAATCAAAGCAAACAAAAATAGAATGAAATAAAATATAAAGAAAATGTTTAAAGCCTTCACATACCTAAAAAAATGGAGATTTAAATGGAGGAGTTCTACCCAATTATGTAGCCTTTGCTTCTTAGTTCAAACTCCTCAACAATTTGAGTTTTTCAAATCTTGTTTCCCTCCAAACTTTAATTGTATATCACTATTGAATGGAATTGAGTCTTGAATTAATATTATATGCTTTTCAATGTGAAAAATCTGCTATTTCATGCAAAGGTGGTGGAAAGATCATAAAAAAGGTGGTGGAATATGAAAAACTTGCATGCACACTTCACAAAAGCATCAAAAAGATTATTTTTTTCAGAATATACGCATAGCCAGAAGAATATGCAGAATGTGGGCCTAGAGATCATGGGTATATTGAATTTTTTACCATTTTTAGAGAAAGATAAAATGCGCTTGGGTTATAATGCGAGCGCATTATGTCTTGCTAAACAAACAACTACATCTCAACTACTTCAAAACACATTTGCATTATGATAAAGTTGATTTTTATAGGGTTCTTTTCTCTCTCTCTCTCTCTCTCTCTCTTTATATCCTTAGCCATCCATCCCCCTTAGCCATCTAGGTCTCACTTATCTCTCAACCCTATACACTATGCCTTAAACCCTAATCCCTTAAACCTTAAACCCTAAACCCTAATCTCTCTCTCTTCCATTCTCTCTCACTCTCTCAGGTCTCTCTCCC
>VDFB02191251.1:105343-248813 GCA_007258455.2 Sequoia sempervirens
TCACCCTACCTAGATAAGTCTATCTCACTCCAACCCATTCTCTCCCACTCCCTCTCTCTTAGGTCTCTCCCTTCCACCCCCTCTCCCTCTCCCTCTCCCTCTCTCAAAACTCTCTCTCACTACCTCTCTACCTCTCTCTCTCTCAAGTCTCTCCCTCCCTCTCTCCTTCCCACCCTACCTAGACAACTCTCTCTCTCTCTTAAAATTATCCCCCCCTCTAAAGACATACATAAATACATACATACATACTTACATACATACAAGAATACATACAATCTTATATACATACAAGCATACATGTACATATGTACATACAATCTTGCATACATACATACATGACATACAAGCATACATACATACAAACATACAAATATATAAACATGCATTCAATAGAGTAGCATTTAACACAAAGCAAGACATAACATGTAAGCATGCTATAACACACTCGCGTTATGTCTTGTTAGACATGTCTTGCACGAACATAAAAACCATGTCAAAACTAAGAAATAACACGAGCGCATTATAACACACGTGTTATATCTTGGTTTAGGAATACCCAAGCCTTGGGCTTGGTATTTGCCTTGGAATACCAACCCAAAGGATTGGAAGGCCTTTCCAACGTCCAAATATGTGTTTTTGCAAATTCTACCATATTTCACATAATTGGGTTCATGCTCACCGTCAGGATTGCACGTGTTTCAATATAGAACAAATCAAACACCTGGGTAATTTTAAGCTCTCTCTTAGCTATCTAATGATGTAATTTTTTTCACTTTTTGACAATATTAAGCCTTTGATCTATAATTTCTTTTGTTTGTCTCTTTTTTGGAAAAAACTAGTGTTTCGTGTTTTTTTCGTAATAAATTAACTAGTTCATCGAAATTTCAAATAAAATAATTTTTTAGAAACTAGACTCCATTCTACACATATTAAAAAAAAAAAATCAATTAGTTTCCAAAATTTGTAGGGGTAGCACGGCCAAAATTTTGTTTTTCAAGAAGTGTCCACTTTGAAAATTAGTAAAAAATTAAATATTCATTAAAAAATTATTAAAAAATTGAGCGTAAACTACATAATGTTAGCTAATTTCTCATCGAAGTGATTTTAAAAATACTAAAAAATAGTTCACCATGCTAGGTACCCACAAAATTTGCTATGTTATGTTTTTCTGACAAGAAAAACACCAATTTATGTGGTCCCCTCTTTTGAACCCCTTAATCTCAACCATTTTCAACATAAATTAGTAGTTTAGAAAGTAGAATCGAAGCATTATGATCCTTGTTTTTGTTGCATCTCAAAATTTTGAGTGTAACTATCCTCAATTTCACATCCAAGGTCAGTATTTCCTAATTTCAGAAAAAAAGTGGCCACTTAAGCCCCCTTTTTGGCCCCCCATCTTTTTGCACTTACCCCAAGATTAGTAAATGTATTTATTTTAAACAATCTCAATTATATTATAATATTATACATTCTTATCATGATTTATTTTCTTGGTCAGATAAGGAGATGCCCAGTATCTACCCCTATATTGTGGTTCACAATGCCATTTTATATCTCGATGCCAAGCCTATTAAGAAAAATATTAGAAAGATGCATCCTAAGGTTGCATTAATGGTCAAGACCAAGGTAGAAAATATTTTAAAAGATTTTTTTATCCATCCTATTGACTATTCCCCTTGGATATCGAATATTGTAGTTGTCCCTAAACATGATGGTCATATTTGAGTATGCACTGATTTTCATGACTTAAATAAAGATTCCCTTAACTATGATTCTCCACTTCCTAATATAGATATGATTATGGACTTGAAAACAAGCCATGCATTATTATGCTTCATGGATGGATTCTAAAGATACAATCAAATCCAAGTATTTACTTGAAAGATCAATTCAAGACAACCTTCACTACCCCTAGGGGTACTTTCTGTTATGTAGTCATGCCATTTGGGTTAAAGAATGTTGGAGAAACTTAACAACGTGCAATGACTATTATCTTTCATGACTTCATTCATATTTTTTTTTAATATTACGTCAATGACATGTTGCCTAAGTCTCTAACTCACCAAGATCATGTTAATAATTTATTTGTCTTATCTTTGAATGAATTTGACTCTAGAAGATGAGACTAATGTTGTTATGTGGAGTGTGATCAAAATTTAGAGTTAATAGTTTTCTAGCTACGAATGAAATTTAGAACAAGCAAAAATAACACATGGAATTGGAACAGTTATGTGGAATTTAATAGTACACGCAACAAGTCACACACAAGAGATGTGAAGTTTTTTGTTTTGGTTTGGTGATGAGAGTATGCAACAGAGTGTGTGGTTTTGAGTAGAGAAAAAATGTGAGGAATTAGTGTTGCACATTGTAATATATTATTGCAAGTTATTTGTATTTGTAATTTGCTAGAAGTTTTAATAAAATTGGACCGTTGTTATTTGTGGATGTAGCCCAAAGGGTGAACCACGTTGAAAATTTTTGTCTTGCACCTCTATGAATTTGTTCCTCTGTTCTATGATTTCATTTATCTATTCTATCATTTAAATCTACATTATAA
Source organism: Sequoia sempervirens (assembly GCA_007258455.2). Lineage (NCBI taxonomy): Eukaryota > Viridiplantae > Streptophyta > Pinopsida > Cupressales > Cupressaceae > Sequoia > Sequoia sempervirens. The sequence goes on from VDFB02191251.1 coordinate 107,901, forward strand.
TTGATAATTTATCTCCTTTATTCTGCTAGAAAATCCTAACTAAATCCTCTTAAGTGTGCCTTTGGCATGGATGCCGATAAAATTTTGTGATTAAATGTCTCTCATTGTGGAATAGAATTTGATACTAATAAGATAGATGCAATAGTTAACGTGCCTACACCTAAGAATGTAAAGACCCAAGTTCATTTAACCTAAAACACCACTATTTTTTTCTTCTAGTTATTCAAGTGTTCATTCATAAGTATACTCGAGAACTTTTATCCACACGAGATAGGTATTTGTCAACTTGGAATAACAACCATTCATATGGTTTAGTCATCTGTCCATATGGAATATGAATTCATCTATCTATATATTTGTGTTGAACAAAGGTTGTCATTGATGTCAAAGGTGTGCATGGTTGTCAAAGGTGATATGATCAGAGGTGGCACTATCTTTATAGGAATTGTACTATCATACTATTTGTGTTGGTAATTGTATCGTCATATCATTTTTAGTTCATGAAATATATGTTGCTATCTATATTAGGAGATAAGTGTAATTATACTTGCAATATCATGCATGCATATATTCACTATGATAGAGGTGATTTGGAAGGTTGTACCAAAAATATTTTAGTTCAGTGTTTCAGGGAAAAGATATTTCTATGGAGTAATATTATGTTCAAAAGGAATGTTTGGCTCTATGGTTTGAATGGAGAGTATGTCTACACATATTCTATCGTATCTGATAGTTTCTGGAGGATATGTTTTGCATGCAAGAAGTTTGAAATTCAATTGAAGGCTCTTTGTGCTTGTTTGTCAACTAGTTGGTGCTCATGAACTATTTGGTAATGACTAGTAATGTGGCATTCAAAATTAGCATGTGGTGTTAAGATAGACTTGATTAAGGTTCTCGTGGAAGTGTGGGACATCATGTTCTTTTTATGGCAATAAATTTATTTTTGGACAGACTTGTTACAAGTTTCATGAAATTTTAAATTAGGTGACCCACCTTATGTCGTCCTAGTTATTTGTAGACCCCTGGCCACCATGAACTAATGTTTTATGTGATGTATTTTATATAATCATTTGTTGCATGGATACACAATGTGAAGTATAAATTGAAGAGAAGGTGGTGAATGAATAAACAAGGAGATGATTGTGTGAGCTAGTTTTATTCAAGGTGAAGCATCTCAATCACTATGCACCATTATTAGAAGATCATAAGAAGTGTGGAAGAGAGTCTGAAGCCATTTCAAAATGTGTATGAGATGTGTAGGTTTCATTGAAGATCCATAAGCTTTATCATTGTATTTCTGTAGGACTGGTGTTCTACTTGTAGAGTTGGTGCTCAATTCATTATATTGGGGATTGGTGTCTTTGGTCGGTTGGTGCCTACAAGTCCAATTGGGGATTGGAACATCTCTAGTAGGTTGGTGCCTACCTCATATTGTAAGATTCATTTGCTTTGTGAGACTGGATTTGGACAGTAGATCCAAATATCTATTCTCACTGTGTTTTTTCCCATCTTGGGTTTCCACGTATATCTGGTGTTCTCTTTTGTGGATGTGCATGTTCATGGTAAGTTCTTGATTACTAGTAGTGAAGATTCAAGTTTTATGTTTAGACATTTATGTCGGAGTTAAGAGTTTTAAATTGATTAGATCTATTGATTCACCCCCCCCCCCTCAATAGATTGTGTGCCCTTCAATTGGTATCAAATCCAAGTTCCTTTGAATAAGCTTAATCAAATTGAGGTAGATTTGAGATGGAACACTCTATGGGGCAAGAAGGATTGTTTGCAAATAATACACAACTCTTTGATGGGTCAAATTATGCTTTTTGGAAAGTTCAAATGGAAGCATACTTAATGGCCCTAGGTCTTGAAATATGGATGTTAGTTATAGAGGGATATGAGATTCTTGAAAATCCTCCAAGGGTTCAAGCTAGAAAGAAGGCTTGTGAAAATAATGTCAAGGCTAGGAATGTGATTTTATGTGGTTTTTCTATTTCTAAGTTTGTGAAAGTTATGCAATACAGGATTGCAAGGAATGATGGGAAAAAATTCACACCATCTATGAAGGAGACAAAAAGATGAAAGAAGCGAAGCTCCAAACTCATAGAGTTCAGTCTAAGATTCTAAAAATGAAGGGGGAAGAAAGCCTTGCGACATTCCTACTTCAAGTTGATGGAATGGTCAACTCAATCAGAGGTCTTGGAGAGGAATTGAAGGAAAATATGGTTATTGATAAAGGTACTCAAATCCCTACCTAGAAGGTTTGATTATAAAGTTTCTGTTGTTGAAGAAGCAAAATATATGAATGATTTAAAAATGGTTGAATTACATGGAGTTTTGACTGCCTTTGAGATGAGGTTCAATAGTGAAAACTCAATAAGAAAAGATGCTACGTTCAGAGCATCCAAGAAGAAAGTTGATTTAGACTTTGATGTTGGATTATATCCATAGGAGGAAAAATTTGTTAGAAAGTTATAGAGAGGTTCCAAAAAGTATAAAGGTAAGTTACCTTTCAATTGTTTTAGTTGTGGTGAAGCAGGACATTTTATGGCTGTGTCTGTATAAGGATTCTAACAATGTTGAGAAAAATCATGGAAATAAATCATTTCAAAAAGGGAATAAAGGTCAGAGGAAACAAAAGAGTTTCTTCATTAATGAGGAAGGATAATCCACTAATGAAGAAGATGAGGACATCTCCAGAGATGAAAAAGAGAAAGTTCTATTCATGGCCATGGAAATTGTTGAAGATCATGTGGTAACAGATTCTAGAAATGATGATGAAGAAGTGGATCTTGCGGAAGAGTTACTCTGTGTGAGAAAATAAATCAAGAGACTGAAGAAAATGATTGTTGAATAAGTGAAGGCTAAAGATAGCTTATCTCAAAATATTGAGAGTGCAAAAAAGATGATCATTGATCTGAAGACTCAAACAAAAGAAGTAAAGAGGATTGAAGAAGTTTTGACTGAAAGGCTACTATCAAAAGACAAGGTTTGTGAGAAAATTGAAGCAAAAATCATGTCATTGAGAAAAGATCTTGAAAAATTAAATCAACAGTTGCAATCGAAGTATGGGAAGAGTACTGAGACTTTGGATCAAATTTTGGGATGTCAAAGATCTTTGCATGTCAAAACCGGTATTGGATTTGATGATTAGAAGGACAAGGAGACAAAATATCACAATCTAAACCTAAAGAATATTTTATTTCATTTGTTCAATCTTCTTCTATATCACCAAATCCAAAAACATCATCCCATGATGGTGAGAGGGGGCTCTTTAGCTTTAATCCCTCATGTGTTGGCAATGTATGATCCCAAAATTTAACACCTCGAAAGGATATGCATTCTTAGAAAAGAATAAATTCTTCTTATAATCATTTAGACAAAAATTCTCCTCCTCCAATCGAGTTGGAAAAGTGTTATGGGATTGGATTTAAAATTATTTTTAAAATTGGATAAATAAAAACATGAAACAAGGAGTTAAGGATAATATGAAGCCTACACCATACCTTGCTAAAAGAGGTTTGAGTTTCCAACCTTCTCCTTCATTTACATCTCATCCTCCATCATCTATTATATTTATAACCTCTGGTGGTAAGCAAGCAAACATTTTTTTCACAAGAGAAAGGGTGGTCTCCTACTCCTTATCCTCTAGTCGAGAAAGAGCATATTTTGTCAAGGCTTCTCAAAGCTCACTTGATTACTCTTCCTTCTCCAACACGTAAGAAGTTTCATAAAAAAACATTTTTTGTGTGCATATCTTCGTGTGCATGGTCATTCCACCAATGAATGTCAGGCCTTGAGTAATAAAATAATACAACTTCTCGATTGTGGTGTTTTGACTCTTCCACATGTTTATGCACCTATTCATTCTAAATAATAATCTCTTCTATGGTGTTGCTCCTCATTATGTGGCATCTGTAGTTCCATGTGTTTGCTCATTTCCATTCATGGTTTGCTCATTTCCATTCATGGTGGTTCAATCTTATATGCAACCATATGTTATCAATGAAAGCAACACAATAGTCTCTAGCATGGTTGTCCTTGATTTTACACTTGGGGGGCAAGGACAACTAATTATGGAGGTGTGCATTCTTTTTAGGGATCCCCTCTTCCCCCTTCTTTTCCTTAAAATATCAACATAGAAAATATGTCAACATTTTAAAAGGAGGCATATCACCCTATCCATTTCATTGGTGTCTTATGATCTTTAAATTATGACATACCCCCTTGGTGGTGGTGGTGTTTATAACACCCCTTGAGGGGTGGTTATCAATTTGTCCCCTATGACGTTAAGCATTATGCACCCCCTGAGGTGTGGTTAGTAATTCTTTCCTTGTGACATTAAACTTTTGTACACCCCCTGAGGTGATTTTTCCCTCGTGATGTTAAATGGTCTATTGTGACTTTAAAATTTTATGTGCTCCCTAAAGTGTGATTTTCCAAATAGTCCACATACCTAGCATAATGAAGTTTGTTGGCCTGTAAACTTGAGCATTTTTACATGGCCACTTAGCATAACACAACTTTCTTGCCAGTGGAGCTATGTGTCTCATGAGTAAACTAGCACAATACAACTTGCTAGCCTTATGGTATCTATCATTTATCAATTTTACATGGACACCTAGCATAACAGAACTTGCTAGCTAGTAGATCTATGTATCCATTTGAGAAATTTTATTTAGCATTTTAGATGTGTATGTTTTGCATTCGATTGACGATGCTTGGTAATTGAGACAACCTTACAAAATGGGGATTTTTTATCTTGTAGAATCAAATCATTAGTTTTGTGTACTAGTATTTGTTGTTTTATGTTCCATGTTTGTGTTTTGTTTTCCTTGTGTATTTTGTCTGTTTTCTTCATGTATTTGGTGTGTTTACTCCATGTATTATGTGTTTTTGCTTTGTGTATTCCTTGTATGCATCATGTTTGCTTTATGTATGCTTTGTGTATTCTTTCGATTGTTCTTTGAGTGCTTTATGTATGATTGAATCTTTCCTTGTCTTGCATTCAATATATTTTCTTCATGTTTTTCTTAACATTGTAGATTAATATGATCTTGAGTTGAGGGCTTACACACCTCTCAACTTGGTGCCATCTTGTCTCTTCAACATTTTGATAAAAGAATTATTCCTTTAGTGTGAGTATGAATGTAAGATCATACTCTCACTAAAGTGGGGGCTAAATATAGCATTATAAATTGTTGACCTTGACAATTTCACACTACATGGACACCCTAGTTTGCCTAAGGAATTAATTATATGAATAATTTATTTGTTTTGGGGCTAGATCATGAAAATATATTAAAATCCCCAACATCCCAATAAATTTGGGGTAAAATCACTTGAACAAGGGTGATCTATTTCAAATTTCACCCAAGTCAACCTATAATAAAAAATGTCAATTGGGATGCATATATAAACAATTTTTTTTCTCATTTGAACACTAGGAATCATTATAAACAAAAAGTTATTATGATGCACTTGTTCCAAAGATGTATTGAGTTATCCTCTACATGGTAGCTACAACAATCTATTATGTTTTATGGACTAATCTATTGCAAATCTTTAAGCAATTCAAGTGTCCATCAAAAAACCTTTAATGGTAATATATAGTGTGGATATCACTTCGATAGAGATTTCATACCAAAGTAACATCACCATTTTATCATTTATTGTTTCAATCAATTATTGTTCATTTGGCCTTTGTCTAACCTAGGGTAAGCCCTCTCTACCATCATCAGTTACTGTATGTGGAGGTGGAAATACCAAAAAAAGGTTTGACTTAGGAAAGCCCCTATACAGTACAACCATTCCCCATCTTTTCTTGTGTGTGTGGTAGATTTGAAGGTTTTGTCAACAAATAAATACATGAAAACACATAGCAAACTATAACCTATCATCTGAAGTTTACAAACTATAAAATTTAGCATCTTTAGTGGCACCCTTGACCCTCAAATTCAGGCTCAATTTTTCAATCATAGGTTCCTCTCTATCTCTTTTCCATATTTGTGTTTGTTTTGTCAGTTTTCATTTTTTGTTTGTGTGATAACTTACATTTTCAAATCTATGGTTTTTGCCAAATAGGCTTGCTAAAATACACATGAAAATTCTCCTTTTTTACAACTCAAAAGAACCAGACCTTAGGAGATTATCTCTTCCTTGTGGCAACTAGTCAATCATCAAAACCCTAGTTGGTTTGTGTTCGAATGTGGAGTCAAAGAAAAAGAGGCAATCCTAGTTAATCTACTAGTTAGATCTAGGATCACTTTTTCTACTTCACAATTAGGTTGTCCCTAGTGCAATGAAAAGCATACAAGTGATATATGTCTATGTAAAAGTTAATAAATAATTTGAACTTGAATCGATCTACCTCTACACATACCTAAGGACCAATTATGTTCTTCAATCTATCCATTCCTCTACTTGATACATATCTACAAGTGCAAACTTAAACTTGGTTCTAATCTATGGCAAGGATACAAATGAAAGCTTTTGCTAACAATAAAGTTTAGGTAAAATTTGACTCCATTATTAAGTTATGTTACTTGTTGATATATGAAATGTGTTAATTTGTTTGCTAGTGTGTTGAATAAAATGAAAAATAATAATTAATTATTGTAACCATCTATCATGAAATGAAATCATGTAGAGTATATATGTTACACATTGCACCATCACTATCATATCATAAAATCAACATAATATCAATAATTATACATTTCTAGGCATATTACATAATTACTTAGCGTGTTTTCGATATTTTGATGGTCTAATAGAATATCCTATCTCAATTTTTTGTAATATTTGATCCATTTGACTATTGAAGCAAGAGGCTCTCTCAACTCTTTCACCAATAATAACGAAATCTCACACGAGAAAGAAACCATTTTCACAACAAAAGATGAACTATTCTTTTATTAAATCAATTACATAATTATATAAAAGAGATGCAACATCTTTGATACACATAAGTCTCTTCCTTATTTTTGTACAATCAACCTTTGTCACCTCTTGCTTTGTCTGTGTACTGCCCACTTTCTCATGCAATCTCTGTATTTTACTCAAATCATCGCCTTCATTATGGCACTGCCCTTTATTAATCTCACCGCCCCTCTGTTATTTCCATGCTGCCTTTAAACTCAATAAACTTTCACAAGACCGACCCCTTTCTCATTCTCATGGGTCCTCTCTATACTACTCTATCAGCCTTCTCTTATATACTTCACTTGGTGCACCCTTTTTTTTGTTTTAAATCTTCCTTTTTTAATGAAAAGTGAAGGAACTTCAATCCTTTTGAATCCCCTATGCGCACTCAACAATGATTGCATACAGGGGAGCTATTGGTAATTCAATTTGGTTTTTGTTTACCCAAGGCTTTTCGTATTACCCACGCAGCTCTCTTTCCTCATCCTTGCATATCATATCCCTACCATTCTAACTTTTGTGCGCCTCTTCCTATCTTCCTCTTGTATTTGCAAATGAAATTGAATTCATCCTCATGTATGTGAGGCATTGAGTTTGTTGTGCCTTTGAATTTTTTTAATTCTCCATTCAATGCAGCCATGCGACCCCTTTTCTCTTTGTTTTTTCTAATTTCTTAACAAAATGCTTCTTCTTAACCCGCGTCCCCTTATTTTTGAAGATGAAGCGACACATAATATTGATTTCAAGATTTAAATTGAGTCAATGTGTTGGTCTTATATGCTTCCTTATTGGCATATATGTTGACCAAGGCAAATGCATCTACAACATTGATAAATTATGTTATACTTTGATGGACGTCCATGTCCAATTATGAGGATGTTGGCTTTACAACGAATAAGGAAACTCAATTGACAAATTTTTCTGATCTATACTTCCATATTTTGCATACGTGTCTGCCAAGGTAATTGTAAATACAATCGATGGTTGTTCATGCGTTCATGAGACAACATTCTTCGAGATTCATTTGTCTTCATCATTTTCTCATTAATGTGTTATAAAGAGGTTGTCAAGTTTAAGAGGTTTAGGCACTGATCAAAAGAGAGAAACCAAACAAACCAAAAATGGAAACAAACCAACAATATATTTTTCTGGTTGGTGTTGATCGCTTGTCTACCCGTGTGCTCTTGTACCAGACACGCTGGGTAAGTGAAATGTTTCTTGAGTTGGTAAACTCAAGAACATTAGAAGGTGCATCAGACGGTAATCTCATGTTTACTTTTTATCCATAGTTGCTTCTTGTCTACGGGAGTCTTCCCTTTTCTACTGTTTTGCTCAACCTCAACACTTGAGCCACCTCCATTGATGTTATCTTGTTTCTCCGAACAACTTCCCATCATAGATCCACATTTATAGCCACCGCATTATTTTGGACTGCCATTCTTTGTTCCTTTATTACACTGCTGCAATATACCAAAATCTAATCTACCTTTTTCTCTTGAAATTTTCCCTTTGAATGGCTAAAAATCACTGTACTCACTCTATTCCTCTTCCTCTATTCACTGCTTCTCCACACTACAACAACCAATAGAGCTGGATTCTTTCATTTGATTCTCCTTCTCTTTTAGAGAATTCAACATATACTTTTTTCCATCTCTCCAGATGGTATAAACATTCTCTTTACCATCATAGATGGCCTCCCTATCAAACTACCATGGCCTTCCCAACAACACATGACAAGAAGTCATATGCATCACGTTGCACAACACCTCATCTCTATAAGATCCAATCTGAAAATTAACTAAACATTGCTCACTCACAATCATCTCGTGCTCCTTTTATAGCCAAGAAACTTTGTACAAACTAGGATGCTTACACCTTTTCAAACCTAACTTTTCTACCATCTCCTTTGAAACTAAGTTGTTTGTGCTACCACTATCTACCATAACTTTGCAACACTTACCTTTAGCCTTGCACATAGTTCAAAAGAGACTCCTTTGCGATGGTTCCTCCTCATCCACCTTTGGATTCACCAACACTCTCCTCATCATGAGATATTCACTTTTTTCCAAGTCTTCACCTTTCGGGGATGCATCAAGTTCGTCATCCTCATGTGCTAAGTGGTTCCTTGCACTCTTTTTTCTACCTTCTTGTACTCGAGGACACTCAAAAAAACGATAACCAACTTCTCCACATTGGTAACATCTACCTGGAAACCCTTTGTTGCTGCTACCACGTCCTTTTGCTAATATCTCCTTTTCTTTTTTCTTTTGGCCCACCTCTTTACTGCATTTGGGCTTGAATTCTTCTTCAATATGCTTTCCTTTGCTGCTGCTCACTTGTCCCTTCTCAGTTGCAAATCTTCCTCGACTTTTAGAATGGTTTAATTGCCTTCTCATTAATTTCTCCCCAGCCTTTAATGCATATTGGTATGCTTCCTCCATTGTAGTAATTTTCAGCATACTCATTTCATCCTGAATGTTAAACCATAAGCCATTCACATACCTAGCTACCTTTTCCCTATTGATTTCATGCCTTCCATATCGAATAGCCAACTTGTAAAACTCCTCCTTGCAATATTTTACACTCATATATTTTTGCTTCAGATTTTGCAACTTATTGAATAAATCCATTTCATAGTCTCCAAAAATGAATTTGTTCTTCAACCTTGTAACCATCTGGTTCCACCTTGTTATCCGAGGATCTCCATCCATTTCCTACTCCTCTCTGCAACCCTTTCCACCATAATGCAACATGCCCTTTCAATTTTGTTTGGGCTAACTTTACCTACTCTGGGTCTCTAATTCCCTTCATGTTGAAATATTCTTCCAGCTCTCCTATCCAATCAATTAACTCTTCCAAATTTAATGTTCTAGAAAAGTTTGACACATCCATTTTACTAATTTTTGTTATTCTTGAAAGAGCTCTCAAAAATATCTTGTCTGACATCCTCTAGTCATTCTTCTTCCTCTCCACCTTGCTCTTCCTCTTCGCTTTCTTCCTCATTCTCAGGATCTCTTGCATTACCAACAACTAATCTCACCTCATTTCTTATATCATTTATAATATAATCTCTTATAACCTCTCGAAATCATTCCAACACTACCTCTAATCTAGGTCTTCCTCTTCGAGGCAACAACTCTTTCGATCAACAACTTGTCCCTCTCAGCTCTCAATTGTTCAAAACTCCAAACACACTTGCAACAATTCTCTTGAGCCTTCCACAACCATTACTCACTTCCCACAAGTCCTGGTGGATCCTCTCCACACTCAGGATTGCCTCCTCTAATACCAATTGAAGCAAGAGGCTCTCTCATCTCTTTCCTTTCACCAATAACAATGAAATATCACACGAGAAAGAAACCAATTTCGCAACAAAATATGAACTATTCTTTTATTAAATCAATTACATAAAAGAGATGCAACATCTCTGATACACATAAGTCTCTTCCTTATTTCTACACAATCAAACTTTCACCTCTCCCTCTGTTTGCGTACTATCAACTTTCTCATGCAATCTCTGTATTTTACTCATAACATCACCTTTAGTATGGCACTGCTCTTTATTAATCCCACTGCCCCTCTATTATTTCCACGTTGCCTTTAAACTCAACAACCTTTCTCAAGACTGGCTCCTTCTCATTCTCACGGGTCCTTTCTATACTACTCTATCGGCCTTCTCTTATATCCTTCACTTGGCACGCCTTTTTTTGTTTTAAATCTGCCTTTTTTAATGAAAAGCAAAGGACCTTCGATCCTTTCGAATCCCCTCTGCGCGCTCAACAATGATTGCATACAAGGGCGCTATTGGCAATTTGATTTGTTTTTCGTTTACCCAAGGCTTTTCCTATTACCCACATAACTCTCTTTCCTTATCCTTGCATATCATATCCCTACCTTTCTGACTTCTGTGCGCCTCTTTCTATCTTCCTCTTGTATTTGCAAATGAAATTTAATTCATCCTAATGTATGCGTGGCCTTGAGTTTGTTGTGCCTTAGAATTTTTTTAAGTTTTTATTCAATGCAGCCACACAACCCCTTATCTCTTTGTTTTGTTTGATTTTTTAACAAAATGCTTCTTCTTAACCCGCGCCCCCCTATTTTTGAAGGTGAAGAGACACTTAATATTAATTTCAAGATCTAAATTGAGTCAATGTGTCGGTCTATGCTTCCTTGTTGGCATATATGTTGACCAAGGCAAATGCAACTACATTGATAAATTATGTTATACTTTGATGGGCATCCATGTCCAGTCATGAGGATGCTAGCTTTACAACGACCAAGGAAACATAATTGACAATGTTTTTCGATATATGCTTCCATATTTTGCATGTGTGTCTGTCAAGGTAATTATAAATACAATCGATGGTTGTTCATGCTTTCATGAGACAACATTCTTTGAGATTCATCTATCTCCATCATTGTCTCGTTAATGTGTCATAAAGAGGTTGTCAAATTTAAGAGGTTTAGGAACTGATCAAAAGAGAAACCAAACAAACCAACACTATATTTTTTTGGTTCGTGTTGATCGCCTGTCTGCTCGTGTGCTCCTGCACCAACCATACTGACAATAAATGAATTCTTTTAAAATGGCTCAATGATTCTTAGTGTAAAGTTGTCAATAGCCATTGGACTTCATTTTGTGGTTGCAACGTGTAGTTTTCTACATAATAACTGTAAAGATAATAATTCTAATTGAGAACAAATTCTTATACATCCTGAACTGTTGATTTAACTATCAAGACCTATGGCTATGATTTGAATACTTGTAAAAAATATTTTTCTTAAAACAAAAAAAAATCAATAACACTTACTTTTCTTGTAACCAAATCACATCTAGAACCTTCACCTCCACTCTTCAAATTGTATTTCACTCTCATATCTCTTTTTTCAACCATTTGCTTTCCAAAATCATGTTCACTACCCTCTTGAATACATGTTATAAGCTTTTATAATCTATCACATTGTAAACACTTTTCATTTAAACTAAATGCAACCATCATCTTTAACACAAAAATAAATATAATAAGTCCTTGGATGAATTTGGTAGTTGCATTGCACCACACTCCTATAACATTTTGTTAGCATGCAAAATATAATGAATATTGCATAATAGTTCATGATACATAAAAAACTCTACATGGTATTTGCAACAACATGCATTATGAATTTTAAGAGACACAATAAATTCAAATTTATTTTGTGAGATTTTAAAACTTGGACATGTTTCACAAAAATGTTTGTACAATATTGTTTGGCTACATTCCAAGTAATGTTTGGGATATGGTGTATTGTCTTGATCACCCATTCTTAATTTTAAAACATATTTTACATTGGGTGATACTTTAAAGTTAAGTACCAAATCCATTGAGTTTCAATTTTTGTTATATTAATTAGCTTCTTATTAACCCGTGGAAGCCCTAAAAATCCAAGTATCATTTTCAAGAGGACTGTTTAGTTTTGATCTTATTGCTAGTGCTTTTGACAATGCTTTACGATTTAGGCTTGATTCAAGGCAAGTTTTCCTCAATAACCAAGTCTTTTTTAATTGCTTGTTTACTATTGAGGTTGTTATACTCTATGAGTAGTGTTTTTATCTTTATCCTTACAAGTATTTCCGTTAGAATTGAGTGCATTAAATTTTTTTTTAATAATAAATATTATTTCGAACAAACATTTTGTTTACACAAATTTTAATTTTTAGTAAATGTCTCAATTTTTTACATTTTTAGTAATTGTACAAAAAATTGAAATTGTTCACTTAATGTTATTGGAAAAATATTCATTGAAATTTTTTGAAGTCCATAATCAGACGGTTCGTGATGAATTCTTGTCTTCAAAACTTTCTATTATGTTCTTATCAATTTCAAGTAACCATTTTAGGGTTCTTGAATGTTTTGAAATTTATGGAACTCATTACAAAATGATGGATTTGGGATTTCTTTTTCTTTTTCACAAAAGTCCTCTCTTCTTATGTTATTTGGAAATACATTGAGTTTTATGGTTTCATGTGTGTTATCAATTTCATCAATGTTATCAACAATTGGATTATTAAGTGCAATTTCAATGTCATAGGGTTCATATCCACTTTGTTCAAGCTATTGTTGACATTTTTCTTTTCCTTTTTCTATGATGTTACTCTTCTCAATAGAATTTTGCAATAATTTCACTTTCATGTTCAACATTTTCATTTTCAATATCATAATCAATTTCATTTTTTTCAAACATTTTATTATATTCAACATTAAAAACTCCAATTTGAATGTTATTTAAGGGTTAAGAAGAACCTTCACCTTCAAGAATATTCACCCTACCTTTTCTTCTCATCGTCTTTCTTGCTCTATTTTTCCCTAATTTCTTCAATTTCCTCCACTTGAAATTTCCTCTTTTTTTTGGGCTTTACAATGACTTATTGTTTATTATTGGATTGGATGGGTCCTCTCCAAGAGCAGAGGATGTGTTCGATGATAAAGGTGTTTTTGGTGGGGCTAATGAGGTTGGGGCCCAAAAGATGGTTGATGTGGTTGAAAAACCAAGAAGGCTGTCGAAGAGATTGGATAATTTGAAGGAAAAGGAGTCTGATGTGGCGGCTAGGGATCCTACAAAGGCTGAGGTTAGCAATAACCCTAACATAACTGTTGTGACTGTGGAGGATTCCCCTATTCATGATTTACACAAGGTTTCTCTAGATAAGGAGGTTGGTGAGCGGAATGTGGATGGTGAGGGTAAGAGAAATGTTGATCCGCCCCTGAAAATTGATCCTCTGTCGGAGGATTTCTCATACTTAGATGAGGAGGGAACTTCAATGTTTGGCCTATTAGATATGGCAAGGGTGGGTGCTACCGGTACCTTCAAATTGGCCAAATGGACCTTGCAGGAATTCAATAAAATTAACATTAAAATCAGGGGCCTTAAGGAAAATTTGCAGAATATCCCGAAGACCTCTGTTCCAAATATCCTCATTGACAGATTGGTGGAGTTGGAACACTCTCATAATGAGTTCAAGGAGCAATGCGAGGATAGACTAAAAGCCCTCAAGGCTAAAGTTACAAGTTTAAATAATGATATTAGAAATTTGTTGCAGGTGAGTCATGTCTCGGTCAAGAATAGCGTTGAAGCCCTGGAGACACTTTTCAAGAAAATTAGTCAGCTTAGGGAAGAGCAGGTCCACTTCTCAGAACTCATGGAGACAAATGATGTCGCTAAGGGTAAGGGGAAAAAGTCCCTTAAGGTTGATGACAAGGTGTTGGTTGGGGGAGGGTCAGCGGAGTGGAAAAAAGCTTTTGATGCTAAAAAAAAGGAACTGTTGGATATGGTTGAAAAACATAAGTCCCAGCAAGTTGAAATGGCCAAAACTCTGGGTGGCCTTCATTAGTTTCTAGTTTATTTCTGTTGCTTTCTTTTTTGGTCTCTGGTTGGTTGGTTTGTTGTTGTTTTGCTAGTGGGAGCCACTGGTTGTTAGTTGTCTTTTATTTGGCTCCCGTGTTGGTTAGTTTTTTGCTGGTTGGGTTGTTGCTGGTGGTTGATTGTTTTATTCTCTTAGCAGCTTTTTGTGTCTCTTTTGTAAAGGGTTTCGAGTCCCTTCAAAACCCATTTTTCCTTTTAATCAAAACAAGGCACTATAATGATTGATATAATAAAATTTTGTGTGAAAGAGTGTAGAAAAGCATGATTTTGTTTGTAATGTGAAGAAATCACGAGATTCTTAAGTGCAGAGCACTTGTGGGGATTGTTACTAGGCCCAACAAATCATTTTTCCCAATTTTTCATAAAAACAAAAATGGATAATCCATTTCTAAATAATGAATATCCATTTGGATGCCATAAATAAAATAAAAACTTTTTCAGAACGAATATCCATTTTTTCTAACATAATTTTTTTCCTTTGGTTTTTGCCTTGGGAAAGCTTTAAAATTAGGCTTGGGTTTGTTAAGCCTAAAAGATAAATTGCTCTAACATGTTTAAAGGTTTCATCCTCTTTTCAAGACTTCACCCTTTGTGTTAACGACTTTTTTTAATTTGAATTTGATGAAACTGGTTTATTAAAAAAATGTCAACATTCTATAAATATAAGATATCCTTCATTATGAATTTAATAGATAATTATTAATGATTTTCTACATGTACTATGTCTAAAGTCTTTATTGATATGCTAATTAAAAAAAAGCCATAACTCTCAAATCGTTTCACTTTTTTCAAATCCAAGAGATGTGTCACACTATGCTTCACTACCTATAGGTTTAAAAAAATAAAATTGAATTTCATTTTTTTACCAAGTTAGGTTGGCCAAAAAACTATTTTTTAATATTTTAAAAAAGTCCTAGTTAAAAATTCATGACTAATTATTTACTTACAAAATTAAAAAAATGTGTCACATATGAGCGTGTGTCCTTTATTTATATTTAAATATTTTTTAAAATATCTTTTTGCTCATACTTAGGTTGGTTGGAATGACACTTTATTTTTTCACAAATTATAGTAGTGCTTCATTGAAATTTTAAATTTTCATTAATAAATTTCTTTTTTTTAAAAAAAAATTAGCCTAAAAAATAAATTCAATTTTAATACAAATTTTATTCCTACATATTTTCCAAATTGTGTTAATAAACTATTCAAATTTTTATGTGAATTTGTTTAAACGTGTATTTTCATTGTCATTGAGAAGTATGCTTTGACCCATCGTAATCCTGCACTCACCCAACCTAGGATAATATTTATACTAAGAGCCCATGTTTTACAATCTTACATGTTGAACTAAAGTTTCTTCTCACATAAGTATGTTTCCTTACTATGAAAGAAACTTTGTTTCATGAGAAGAAAATAGATTATGTACCTTGTTATTGTTGCAACAACTTGAATTGTATTCTTGAAGCATGTAATCACTTTAGCAATTTTGATTGCAACAAGAACACTTTGATTTTTAATAGTGGAGTCACCAACTCTTTGGAAGAGGAAATCCCTCATGCACAAGAACCCACCAAGGATGAAATACTTCTAGATTTTATCCACTAGTAGAAGCTTCACTATATTTATCTCAAGATATGATTATTCTAAATCTTTATCCCAACAAAGTTATCATTTATTAACTCCCAAAACTAAAAATTGATTTCCCCTAAAACTACTAGTGATAAACCAAGACAAAAGGATCAAAAGTCTTGGGCAAAGAGTCAGATCATCAACAAGAGAAGAGTAGTATGATGCCAAGTGATAGGATGACGTAAATTACCTTCTACAAAACCTAGGAGGGTGATCCTTGGAGGTCTCTTTGAAATGAAAATCAAAGAGATATGATGACATACAACTAGTCCTTGACTACTATGCCCTAATGGTAGCCATGAACAAACCTTAAATACCTCACAATAAGAAACTTTAGACAAGAATACATGAGTACCAGGGCTATGAAACATACTTTTTCTCATACACTCATGCATCTTGTAAATCTTTCTCACATAGTTCTCAATGTACAATTAGTGACAAGCTCGCAACGAATTGGTCATCGATGTGTAATGATGAACCATAAATGAAGGCAAGACATAAACTACCTACTAAACTCAAAATGGAAAAAAAAGATGCATTTCAATGAAAATATTGATCTTTCAATCAACTTGACAAGTGCCTACTCTATTTTGGGAAATAACATCACAACATGCAAGAAAAAGGAACTTGTATAAGACTACATTGAAACAATAAATATGCATGGATAACAATAAAATAAGAAATATTACAATCAAATATGCTTCACTATCTCTAATCAAATAAATATCACATGCATCAAGAAGAGGATTGCTATTAAACCTTTACAACCATTTACAACTATGCCAAGTCAACTCATCCTTACATGCATACATATCAACAATTGTGATTAGAGATAACTTGCAACACAAGATCCCATGAGGCATCCTGACCAGCCATGTAGACATTTGATTATAAACAATCCAACAAGATAATGCATTCCTAAATTTTATATAAAAGATAAACCTTGCATTATAATGTTCCAACCAAAACTTATTGAATCCCTAGTATACACTCAAGCTACAAAGGCAAGAAATTGGCTTAAATATCTACCCTATTTGCCTCTTTCACATATGTATATATAACATTAGGCTTACAAATAGCCCTATAGGCATACTACAAGTGACACATTGAGTTACATCAACATTTTCACTTGCACGGTATAATTCACTTGTCCACATGAGGAATGTACATGCAAAGATGAAATCCACATTGGATCTACATAGGAATACATAGGAGCATAAAAATTCATCTCAATTGTTGGAAGTAACAAGCAAATTTAAAAATATTGAGCCAATTGCAATAGGGGAAACATCTACCTACCATATAAATTTCACCCCCAACAATGCACAACCCATACCTATGCAATAAATGAATTAACCAACCAAGTAAGACTACCTATTTAGCTTGAGATCCTCTAGATAGTCTTTGCACACAATCAAATGGTAGTTACATGATCTCTTGCTACCCCAAAGGATACCAACAAGCTTGGCTATGCAACAAAAGGTCTAATAAATGCATTGAAGAGCATCAAATCTCTATTGTGACCAAGAATTTACAAGTTCACTACAACATGATGGCTATGACACAAGCTAGATGCTTATATAGCTCAACCACCAACATAAATATTTCCAATGGCTTCTTGCATGTATGTATGTTGCAACATTGCCAAACCACTCCCAACAAGAAATTAGGCCCACAAAGAATGTCATCCATGCACCACTTGGCAAGTTTTTATTTGCCACCTTACCACAGTGGAGCACAAAATTCCTCAACAAAATATTGGGCCCATCACTACCACACCACCAAGATGACATGAGACAATCAATAATTATTTGACCTCACATAAGCCTTTGAAAAGATACAAGCATTCACATCAAAAAGATCATGGTCCCACCATCTAACCTTAGCAAGGTGACACATGGCACCATATGAGTGGTCTAGCATAACATAATAATGGAGATGTCCATCCACATGGAATTAAAGAACATATAGAACTCAAGGAGCACAAGATACTAGTGTTGTAATTAGACTAATCCAATAGAGAGCATATTGTCAAGAGATGTCCATCCACATGGAATCAAATAACATATAGAACTCAAAGAGCACACGATACTAGTGATGTTCAATAACTACCCACAAACCTACTAATCATAGTAAAAGTTATCTTGGATTGATTGTCAACACAAAGTTATGAGAGCATGAGACCATAATTGCACAAATTTAAAAAGAAACAATGATGGGGGCCAACATGTTCTTTATTTCCTTTACTAGTATGGGCACATTCCATTTTTTAGCATATTGTGAATCTACATTTTCATTTTCCCATGTCTATTAACTTATTATTTGTAAACACATTTGTTTATTACTTAAAACTTTGGTAGTGTAAATACTAGGATTTTAAGTTGGTTGTCGTCATGTTTAGTGGTAGGCATGGAAAACCAAGAGGAGATGAAGATGAAAAAAGAGGATCATAGATATGAGGGAAATAGATGAGCAACAACAATGTATAAGAGATCACTTGGGAGTTTGAAGTGTTTTTTGTTTGGTTTATTTGTCATCTTGTATTCATGCCTTGAGTTATGTAGTTGTAATCATGTTATCATAAGTATTGAATCTTGTATTTGATATTGGTTTGTGCCTATCCTTGTATTCTTTGGCTTGGGGCTTGTAATTGTAAGATTTTTTGTATTTTGATAGAAAATGCATGTGTAGGTAGGTATTCCTTTTTAAGCATTATGGATGCTACTATTCATGTTGTGGAAAAAAGTGTTTTGAGTAATATTTTATTTCATGGATGTGTTGTACATGTTAATTAAAACTCCATGATGTGGTTGGTGCTCATCCACCTCTTATTTCCATAAAATCATCATAAATTTGATTTCATTTTAGCATTACTGATAGGCTTGTTCTCATATATTGAATAGTTGAATTTGATCTTATTTGGAAAGAAAACATTTAAGTAAGTTAAGCATTGAGTTGTGTTCTCAAATGAAGGAAAGTTAGGCTCTAAATCATGTTCTAATAGCATGTTAGAGTAGGCTTGTTAGCCATGTAAAAGAAACAATTGGTAGTTGATATTTATAATAATAAATATTGGTGTTGTGAATTTTCTACAAAACCTAATTTTTTAATAAATTGCTCAATTCTGCTCCAATTCCTATGAATAGCTTCTTGAATATGTTCTTCAAAAAACCTTTAAAAAAAAAGTATCAAAATCCAAGAGATATGTGTTTCACAAAATGACCTCCAAAATTGAAAAAAAAAAGCCTTGTCATCATGGTGCTAAGATCAAGCTTTGATACCACATGTTATAAAATAACTTGTACGATGGAAGATATAATATGAAATATGTTGGAAATACTTGATAATAGCTGAGAATAACAAGCCACTTCAAGAGGCAAACCTCCAAATATCTCCAATGAGAACACAATTCACAATCTGATGATGAAATAAAACTCACTACCTCCTCTCTCTCTCTATATATATACCTTATTTATGCCTAGGATATCATCCATGCCAACTTAGATAGCCCTATATAAGCCTTAGGCTGACCTCATTAATTAAATAACAATATAATGATAATATGACTTAATTAAGAGTTAAGATAACCACAAATCAACTATTCATAACCCTATGTACACTAATATGAAGGTAGCAATGCTCATAATAAACTATCATATGTCTTAAGGCATCTTCAAATTCTTCTTCAATTTGGAGTTGTTGAAGGAAAATTTAGTAAATCATATTTACTTTAAATTACCTTGAGTTTGCAATAATTTTTATTTTGTTTTATTTTATTTTTTTAAACACTACATCTTGAGATGACTTGTTAAGGTACAAGGGGGTGCCATGGTTATTAGCAACCATTGGAGTATGTGGAGGCAAGAAAATGCATAGATGACCCAAAAGTCCAAGTCATTAATCCTGGAAGATGATTAGTGGACTTACATAGATTACATCTTAAGCTTCACCAGGTCCATCATGAGTGATTAGATTTTAGAGACGAATCATGTTTGAGAGAAATATATGACATCATACACTTCATGGTAGAAAAACAAGGGCATAATAACAACAAAGGACGAAGACCACACACAAACATTTTAAACAGGGGGAAAAAAATAATTGTGCATTAGAAAAAAGTGACCACACCCTTGCATCTCCTTACATTTGCATTGTCTCCCAAATATTACAACACAAAGATACTTTCTTTTCCTAGAAGAGTGACACCATATAAAGAAACTAAATTTACGAAAGGGTATAAGACTACATTTCAAAAAATCTTCTAAGTTCAAAAGTGGAGGATACTATTACGAACGAGTTTAGCAATTTCATCTCATCAAATATTCATTGTCTTAACACTCTTTGAGAGAAGTACAAGGAGGATGCTCATACATAGTGGTACCTCCATAACAAGGCTTGGTTTTTTCTCCCACCTCTTAGAATCAAAATTCTATCATAGGTAATTATATTTAATTTTTAAACACTTGCTATTCTCTCACATCTATATTACATTTTATAACTATCTTATGACGATTTCTATGTATCAATCACATCATTGTAGCAAGCAAGAGAAAGAGCGATGTACATGTTTGGGACATCCTAGGCACAACCCTGCCATCCCAAGTATCCTAAGCTATAGGGTTCCACTTATCATCTCCTCACCAAACTCATGCCATGCACAATCTTTTTTGAGAGAACCATGGCCACTAAAAAAAACACATCCAAAAATTTTTCAATGTCAATAAGTGAGCCATAATGTGCTACAACAAGATATTCATGGATCGTTCTACTACAATGAGCAATTAAAAGAGCATTTGTTATATGTATATCTTTTAACTCAAAATTGGAAAACACTTAACTCACAAATTTCTTAGATTTTATTCAATATGCAATAATTGTGATGATCATGCAAGATTTGACCATGGAGATTGGCAACCCAAGATCTAGAGGCCTAATGAGAAAACACAAATTACTCAAGAGATAAATATGACAAGAATAAACTATATTCCTATCAAAGAATACAAATAGAATGATCATGCACAATGTATGAGAGGCCCTTAGTTATATAAGCCAAGGTGAGACATAAGACAACAAAAGATTATAATAAGTGTCTTAATCTTATGATATGAGACAAAGTGATAAGTGTCATGTGTGTATCCTAAGTAAACTTAATTAGACTGGTGTAAATAGAACTTAGGAGGTAAATCGATTAAGTAATATCTCTATTCACACTAACACCCCTCCTTAAGTGTAAATTAGGGAGAATGAGAAAACATGCAAAGATGGGTCCTGATTACAAGGCCATTTAGGTATCCATGTACAATTTTTTTTTCATAAACAAAGAAATGAGAAAACCCAATGAGACAAAACTCTTCTCCAAAAGAGAGAAAATGCAAAATACTTTCAATGATTAAAAATAACAAAACTCTATGTGAGGATATACGTCACCCCCTACATCCCCCGCTCCCAGTCCTGACCATATAAGAAAAGAAGAGAGACCATTTAGCCCCCTTCAATGTAGAATATGTATTAATAGTAGATACTTGTAACTGAATGTAAAAGATGGTCCATGATCATTAAACAAAGTTCCCCCTCATTAGGAAAAAAACAAAATCAAAGGTGTATGCAAAACATCTTCACATTCCTAAAAATAATATGTAGGAAAAAAACTCAAAATATCTAAAGTCTTTTCAACTCTTGTCTTCATGTTGATGTTGAAAGTTGCCACTACCAAGTTAGGTGTTCCAAGCCACACTAAAAAAACCAATCCAAAATTTAATAGAGATGAATGTAGAACAAGATCCAAAGACAAAAGTAACTCTTCCAAATGCTACTCAAAAGTCTTCAAGCTAATACCAAATTATGACAAATGATCATGTGGATGCAACTCCATGAGAGCTAACATCAAAGAGAATATGAATATCCTCAATAGTTTCCTCCAAGTTTGCAAAACAAACCTATAATGTTTGTCAAGTAGTCATCCCAAGTAGTTGCATTTGGAAGAAAATGAATGTTCTGTTGCATTTAATCATTAGAAGCCATGAATGTAACAATACTAATTTCATCAAAAGCAACAATAGATGGGGATGCGATCTCAATAGGAAGAGAGGAAGCAAGAAGAGAAATCTCTATGGCATCTAAACATTCAAGATCTTCAATGTATTCAAGCTCCTCCAAAGTATTACCATCAAATAATATATTATCTACATCATCAAGAGAAATGAAGCAATCTACAATAGGACCATCTAGGAATGGAGAGATATGAGGGTCTCCAAAAATCTCTCAAATCTTAATGTAAATTAAGAGAGGGCATTCAATACTTGATAAATCATAGTGTTTTGATCAACACAAGAACTAATCAATTCTACAACATGATCAATATTGCTACCCCAAAATGATTTTCTTCTCAGTCTCTCTAGTTCAAATAGGAATCCATTAAGATAAGACAAAATTTTAAGTCACTTGAGATGTGTCAAGTTGTTTTTTATTAAGACTCATAATTGTCTTTATCCAAGTTTGCCATAGAAAAATGAATAGAAAAACTCATGATACCTCAAATCATAAAATCTAAGATCAATGCATATGAATCACCACAATATTACCCCTCCCAAATTCACTCAATGAATGAACTCCCCAAACAAGTATGATTTGACATTTTATAAATAGCACAATTACAAATGTCACTTGCCAAAACAATGAAGTGATCTTGATCTTAGTACATCAAAAATATTAAATTTGACCATAGAAATGAAAATACTTGTTTTGACAAAATGAGATCAATCTAATCACACCACTGCAAAGTATAGGAAAAAATATGCACTTTTTGATGAGCATACATTAATACCGAGAGGGGGAGGAGGGGTGAATCAATATTATATAAACTTCTATCCAATTTAAATTTCAATTACCCACTATGCAAGATCAAAAGAATGAACACAATAACACAAGAATTTACGTGGAAACGCTTGCGGGAGAAAACCACAACAAGAATAATGCAATATATATATATAACTTCTTACAAAGGCATCAACCTACAAGAGGCACCAATCCCACCAACCCACTGGAGACACCAATCCCCACAAGTAAGCACCAACTTAGCAAGAGACACTGGAATCTCTTCTAAATTGGAAGGTACCAACCTCTCCAATATCTACTCCAAAACTATACTTATGTCTACACAAATGATGTAATGTTTGCTCCAAATACTCCCTTATTATGACTGTTACAAAATTTGCAGCAATAATGTACTTCAAGGCTACCCCAAGACTATTATATTGTCTACTCCAAATTGGGTATAATGATTGCTCTAAAATTGTAACAATGTATGCTCCGAAGATGACAGAGAGAAAATTACAAGGTCTACTCCAAATGACTGTTCCAAATTGGTAAAAAAATCTGCTCCAAATGATTGTTCCAAACTAGTAAAAAAGTCTGCTCCAAAACACCTTGTATATATGCTCAAACTTGTCTCAGCGTGTTGATATAGATCCCCTCAAAATTCTACTCCAAATTCGCTATGAGGTTTGCTCTAGAATGTCAACGAAGTCTACTCCAAACTCAAAACAAAGTCTAATATGATCTTTAAATCTACATATATTTATCCTTCAGATCTGTGTATTTATGCCTGTTGTTATACTTCATATTTTTGCCTCTAATTGGATTGATTTAACTTTTTCTTCACACACTCACATCTCACAATCTTCTTTTTATATGTTCACCAAAAGCGGTGACTCAAAGGACACAACTATATCCAAATGAGATATATTTTCTTATTTTTATGTGCAACTTTCACAATAACCTTGGGCGCACCATTTAGGGGTCGACCAAAATGAATTAATTTTATTTTATTCCTTTTTGGGCGCCACAATGAGTGGGCTAGCCATATAAATTAAATATAATTTAATTCAAATATTCTTTTGATTATGGGCGCCAAAATGCAAGGAAGTCGACCCACAAGATAAATTAAACTTGTTTATTAATATTTTGAAAATTTGTTTATTAATATTCTAACCTTGGAGGCCTATAGTCTGCTTCAACAATAACAACTTCCTTTTGACATCAATGACAAAACTTCAACAGTTTTTAGAAAAGATTGCACCAAAAAGAGTTATTATATGAGCCCAAATGGAGCCCTAGAAGTTCCCAAAATGAGAATTACTCAACAACGCCTATGAAAATTTGTAATTTTGTGCATGTGCAAAATAAATTTGCCTCAAAAGGCAACTTTCTCCATAATCAAGTTATTGGCAGTCAATCATAGTGTCAATTTTAACTCAAAATGCTTGAAAAGTATGGCTACATTATGGATCTAACAACCAACCCCTAACTTGAAACCCTTACAAATCTAGCCCGCAATGTCCAATTAGGGTAAAAACAAAAAGCAAACATGACTTTCTTGGACAATTCAAACAAAATGATGAGCTCAAATTTGCTCCATTGATCTTCCAAAATACATCGACAATACAGAGCCAAAATAACAAACCCATGTCCCTCCTCTGTCTCAAAATTTGGTATTTCTATCATATTTTTTAATTCTCCAGATCATCCAAGGATGCAAAAAAAATACTCAATTCTTCAAGAAAATACAAAATCTACACTCAAGATCTCGTAAAAGACTAATCAAAGACACTCAACTTGTTTTCATACCATCTAAGATTTGACTATAGAAATAGACACCTAAGACCTAATGGAAAGTACAAAGTACTCAAAAAATCAATATGACAAAAATAAATTGTATTCCTATCAAAAAATGCAAATAAAATGATTATGTACAATGTGTAAGAAGCCCTTAGTTATATAAGCCAAGATGAGACATAAGACAACATAAAATCATGAAAAATGTTTTAATCTTATGATATAAGACAAAGTGATAAGTATCCTATTAGTACCCTCAATAATCTTAACTAAACTAGTGTGAATAAAACCTAAAAGATAAAGTAGTTAGGTAATATCCCTATTCACATCAACAAATCCAAATAATTCAATCTAAAGGCTTTATTCAAGACAAAGACTACACTTTGTTCTCTTGTGAAACTATTTAGAATTTGAAATGGAAGAATTTTGTGTTAAATAAGTTAATATATATAAATATATTATCTATTTATTTTAATATATTTATATATTATGAATTAAAATATATGAATGGCCATACTTAGTCATATCAACTTTGGATATATATTTACTTGCTTCAAGTCAGCAAATCAATGAGGGTAAGTCAGATATTTATTTTTTCAATACTCCTTCTGAACTCTAAGAATGAATTTCTTCTATCCTTAGGTTTCATATAGGCCAACTTCCTTTGACCTATCTTGGGATTCCATTATCGATTGATCCATGTAATCATCTTCATTGGAAGTAGATAATTGATAAGCTTAAAATAAAGGTAAAACATTGGACATTCAAATGGTTATCCTTTGTTGGATGACTTACTCTTCTTCAATCGATGTTACAAGCTCTTCCTATCTATAGATTTTTTATGCTCTTTGCTCCTAAATATTTTTTAAAGGAATTTGATTCTTTTTGTCGCAAATTTCTTTGGGCTGGAAATTTAGATTCTCCTAAGTGGAGTCTTAATTAGTTGGGATCATGTTTGTCATACTAAACAAAATAGTGGTTGTAGCATCCAACTAATCTACGGTTAAGAAGGGTTAACTGGTAACTACCTTCAGCTGAATTGTAACTAATTGTTTTCAAGGGATCAAGAGTTTTCCAATGTTTCTAACTGATTTTTCAAAAGCAGTTTCAAATTATTATGAAAAATGTAACTACCATTCTAGGGTTTACTTACAACGGTTATCTAAATTTTCTACATCTAACTTGCAGAATTCAACTAAGCAGTTTAATTTAACAATAACTAACAAGTAATGATAATTTCAGCTAAAAAGACATTGCTCAAAATTCAAGATGAATATTATTTCAACAAATAGTAAACATTCAGATCTTTGTACCTGGAAATAGAGCGAGAAGCAAAATTTTGCATTTGACACCATCTTCTTTGGCAATACTATTCAGAGGGAAAAGAAATCATCATCAGGGGCTTTACCGCCCAACCAAGACCTGCTGGTCTCCCGAGTTTCTTCAACTGAAGAACCCGCCCTTCACGAGGTCAATTATCAAGGATCAATTGTTATCAGTTCTCTGAGCCTGATGTCCACGAACCTATACTACTGATCGATCCTTCCTCTATAGGTACCTCCTATCAGAAGAATCATCCTGATCAGAGTATATCTGGCCATGGAAGCTGACATTGCCGAACGGGCATCTACCTTGGCCAAAGATTTTTAATTAATTATTTATGGCATCATTGTGCACGCATCCTTGCTCATTAAGTTTACACTAGATATGTTTCAAGTTTCTACATTCAAGAACATCAAATATTCAAGTTCAAGTTCTTACTGTTTGCTATTAATTTCATTGGTTCAAATAAAGAATTTATCAATTATCCTTCAGGAAGAGATAATGTTCAGATCTGTTAGACATATCCTACTAGTCTCCATAACAGTTCAGGTTTTAGGGTCTTATGCTTGTAAGAAGACAATAACCGTGAAAAGACTCTGATCAAATATTAAGTATTTGCAATGCAGTATTGGAATCTACTGGTTAACCAAAAGGATGTACCATTCCCTGCTTGATTGATGGATGAAGATGGTGTGACAGTTTCCCAGCTGCTTTGTATTTATTTTGTTTTTATTTTAATTACATGCAAGACATCTTCAGAATGGATTTCATCATTAAGCAATTAAGCTCCTACTACTGGCATTGTTTGATGTTCTGCTCTGGTGTACTGTTTAGTACATCAAGGGTTAAAGAATAGAAAAGAGGAGACAGAGGTCGCTTCATGGTTTGTCTAAGGTATACCAGAATACAAGAAAAAGGGAACTCCCTAGGTCGGCTTTGCTTGATGAGGATATTGCAAGATCACGAAATTGAACAGAGAAAGAACTGTCTCAGATTTACTTCTGACTGCATGACCCCCAGTTGGAAAGGTTAAACGACATTCAGATTTAAGCAAGAGCTATGGTTCAGACTAACAAAACCCTACCTTAAATTCTCAGAGCAAGAATAGTATTGAGAATAGCCGATATAAACCAAAATAAGATTATAACCATTCATTCATTAGGGCGAATAAGAACTATTCTCATAATGAATTCTACGCAAGTGAGTTAGAAGGAAGATGAACACATTTACGTGCCTGATAGTATTACGGTTGTTGCCACTGACCACGAATTCCGCTCTGCTTGCTTCCCGAGAAGAGTTTCGTGAGCCACCGGCGATTATTTCCGCGGAACAGAGGAAGAGAAAGGCGTATGAGGCTCACTTCGCTTCAGACAGATCTTCCCCACCCGATTCCAAGAGAAGAATAAACAAAACACAGAGAAATAACCGAACCCTAAACTTGGCGGAAGATTGGTATCCTTTCAAAAGACGCAGACCAAAAGAGAATAACGAATGATCAGATGGAATGGATTTTTCCAGACGGGGTCGACGTTTAAATGAATGCCCTTTCGCATTCCCCATCAAGCCTCTTGAATGCAAGGCGTTACCATGCAAGCCGATGCCCTGGTGATGCGTTCAGATTTCCATTCATCGGCCCTCTTTACCCCGCACGAAGACCACTACAAAATGCGTTCCTTTTAGCCGCTTAACTATATTTCCCCCTTTTTAGATTCGAAGAATTAATATATGAAGTCTTAAAAGTTGCCAAATTAACATTTAAAATTCCTTATGAAGCGAAGATATCTTAATGTTTTCTTTTTAAGGTTTATTATTTATTATTTATTTTACCAAGGCCAAGATTATCTTGTGTTGTCAATTGCATCCCAGAGTTTGATAACAATCGGATCCTTGTTAACCGTGTCCTCTCCCTGATGACGGTCCCTTTTCTTTTCTTGCGTTGATGGCCCTGTAATCACTCGACACCAAAAGCCAGAGTTAGACTATTCTTAACATATTGTTTCACATTGATATACGTAACAACATCATCTATAGTTGTATTTACGCAATTAAATAATCCTCCATCATTTCATTCATTTGCCAAGAGATAAAAAAAAAAATAACTAGAGCAATTATTTAATCCATTAATTCATTTTCATAAGAAGGATAATGTTTCAATAACGGAAATAACGACCATGTCTTCAATACCATAACTTATTAAGTTCTAGGGGGGTTGTGACAATGGTCTTGGTCTCAAACTTTCAGTGTAATAGCCAAGCTTTGGCTGCAAAACTTTTTTTGGCAATGGTGTCAGCATCCAAATCAACCTTGGGCTCAAATTCTTTGCCACAAATATTTGGGTGGTGCTATAGCTGAAGAGGTTCCTTGTGTGACTTTAGGTGAAAGAGGCCCCGTTATATGGAATACTATAAAAAAAAGGAGCAACTTTGGTTGAGTGTGGCCTCTTTTGGATTGTTAATTCTGGACAAACCCCTGGGATCTTTATCCTCCTATTCACCAATCTTTTCCTCACCTCCTTGATTTAAGTAAGATTTTCTTAGTAGCTGGTTGGTCTAGAGTTGCTGATTTTAAGTCTTCTCGTCTTGTGGGTGACACTTGTATTTTTTCTTGGAAATATATAAGTTGTTAGTTGGCAGGGGGTAATCAAAATGATCGGGCTGCTCTCTATTCTATTTTGAGAGACCGGCCTTATTGTTCTTTACAAGAGGATGATGTTCTTGCTTGGGGATATGATCCAAAGGGAGCTTATTCAATGTCAAATGGTTATAAACTTTTATTGCAAGAGCGAATTGGGTATGAGGCTTTTCCTTGGTGGAAAAAAAATGGAATTCTTATTGTCGTCCAAAGTGATTTTTTTCTCTGGCTTCTTTTTCATAATCAATGTCTCACTTGGGATAACATATAAAAAAGAGATTTTCAAGGTTCTTCTAGATGTGTTCTTTGTGGAGCTAGTGAGAAGAGTGTGTCTCATCTTTTCTTTCAATGCTCCTTTTCTATTGGACTATGGGGACAATGGTGATCTATTTGGAATCACCCCTTTGGTCATGCCACTTCTTTATCTGAATTTTGGGCTACTCAAGGCCAACCTCCTACTTCAACCTCCATTCTATTGATTGCATAGACTATACGTCCTATTTTCATCCAATGGCGAATTTTGGAGAGAAATTGTTGATTTTTTCAAGGTTACCAAAATCTTGGTGGGTATATCTAGCAAAAGGTTTTAAATTCTCTAAAAGAAACCTTACAAGCTAAGTGTTCCTTTGATGGTGTTGTTTCTTTCTCTGATAATCTAATTTTTTGAAAGTTAGCTTTGCATCAAGTGACTTTCTCCACTAGCCCTAAGTCCAAGGTTCACTCTTTGAATAAGGTAAACAAAGTTGGTAAATGGTCTCTCCCCCCTTTGGGATTTTATAAAATTAATACTAATGGTTCGTCTCGAGGTAATCCAGGGGCACCAGATATCAATGGAATTGGAAGAGATAGTATTGAGTTAGTTCACTTCTTTTTTCATTTGCAATGGGGATTGCTACAAATAATCACATGGAGGCTCAAGCTACCTTAGTAGCTCTGGGTAAAGCTCATGATCTAAGTTGGAAAAATGTTGAGATGGATTCAATGGTGTTGGTTTCCTTCTTGAATAAGGGGAAAGCTTCTCATTCTTCGTGGTGGTTGTCTCTTTATGTGGCTCAAATTCTTAGCATGGCACAAAATTTTGATTCCATCTCTTTTATTCATATTCCTTGAGTGGAATGTTGTTGTAGATTGTTTAGCTAAGTGGGCATCTGGTGATGATCGTAGATGGAATGTTATGGATTGGGGATCTCTTTCTTTAGTCCAAAGCTCAAATCTTATTTCACTCCTTCATCATAATTTGGGCTGATATTCTGCTTTTTGGTTCTTGTTGGCATTTTGTTTTTTTGGTTTCTCGTGAGGCTCATTAGAATTTGTTCTATAACAAACCTCCTTAGATTTTTGCTCTTTGAGCTTTAATGACAACCAATGCTGTTTAGAAATCTTTATATAACTCTTTCAGTTTAATTAATTAATATATTTTCTCTTTTTTGCCAAAAATAAATAAAAATACCCAAACCCATACCTAAATATACAAATGTTGTATTGAAGTTGCCTCTACTTTCAATAGGATCAAGTTCTCTAACTGGACAAAACTAGAGTACATACTCACATACTCTTTTATCCACTCAATTAAGCACATTCGATTGACTAAAAATATGAAGTGTGATGAAAAATTTGGATGCAACACCAAGCGCACTGACTTGGTGTTGAACTTACTACAATCAATTTAGAGGTGGTAGGAAAGCAAGATGTAGTTAGTGGGAGTGAGAGTGCCATTGCTTGTGTTCAAATGAACACAGTGATAAGATATAGATTATTGATTGTATAATTGTGTTTTACTATTTTGCATTG
This sequence comes from Sequoia sempervirens, assembly GCA_007258455.2. Lineage (NCBI taxonomy): Eukaryota > Viridiplantae > Streptophyta > Pinopsida > Cupressales > Cupressaceae > Sequoia > Sequoia sempervirens. The sequence continues at coordinate 138,213 of VDFB02191251.1, forward strand.
ACTTTCACATATGATATAAAATTGAATAATCAATTATCTTTATCCCCATCACTTATTGTTTCAATTCTTCTGCATTTAAATAAAAAAAAAAAAAAAGGGTCGTATGTACTTGTTGGACGCTGTCCAAATCATCACATGCCAGCAAATGTCTGACTCCTACCCTAACCGACAACATTGAGTAAAGATTGTGTTGAGGGATGTGATAGGATAGTGAGGAATTAGCGAGCAAGAGAAATAGTATGCCTAAAAACTTCAGCATGATACTTGAGTCATAATAATTGCATTTCCTCTTTTCATCGTTACTATATGTTGAAAATTGTTACATTTGATGGAAAGACTTAATTCCTCTTTTACTATTCTTTTCTACGGAATAACATTTGAAGCATTTGTGGACTAAGAATTACTATGTTCGATAGGCTAACTGAGTTAATAATATTATTTATTATAATTTTGTGTTACCATATGTTATCGTAAGATTTCATTGCTCTGTCTATATGCAGACCACGGAGTATATAGAAAACGGTGTAAACAAATGTAGAGTAAGACATTACCTAATTGTGCTTCTGTCTTAATTTCGGGTGTAAACAAAATGCAGAGTAAGAAATTAATCTGTCTTGGCTTCGGTACTAGATCAGTCACAAACTCAATCTCAATTCAGACAAGGAAAGAATATAAATGAGCACATATATGGAATTGACACTATTCATCACCGTATTGACTACCGCCTTCCTGCATGCATTGTAATATTGGAATCCAGGCAAGGCTCTGATTTTTGTTTGCAAACACATCAAATAAATTACTGTGGCTGGACTAACAGTGCATGACAATATGTCGTCATATCAACTAAATTGTTGTGGTTGGACTGACAATACATGCCAATATGTAATGGCAACCCCTGGCCCAGACAAGAGGACTGTTTTGACGGCGCAGTAGTTTTCAGGAGGAAATAAGAATCAGAATATAATTTGGTAATTCCAAGAAATGCAGATAGAAATAAATGTGTTGGGAAATTTCCTGGTACATTAATATTAGGGACTATAAAATATTTTTAGCAGGAAATAATAAGACTGTTCATCAGGAAAAGAGAGCACATCAACCAATTAGAAGGGCGTGAAAATTGTCTATTTATAATTAAAAGAAAATTTTGTAATCCAAAAACACTAGGCATATTGATCAAACTTGCTCTTGATTGGTTGAGTGAATGTGAATATATGTATCTAACGGGTGCATATGTAACCTGCCTTCGCCAGGAACTAAGAAGAAAATGTCAAAAGTTGCAAATGCAAGATGATTCGCTTACAAAGGCAAACAATCTACTCGAATGATTGTATATAGCTGTCTTTAAACGCCTTCAAACGACTAAAAAAATCAAGTTTTATAATAGAATAACAAAAGATTTAGAGAGGGCTTGATATCAAGTACATAGAAATCATATTTTGTGAGTATTTTCAAAGCAATCTTTTGGGAAGACCATGCTCTTAATGAATAAAAAGGAAAAACTCTTGCAATGTTATGGTTGTTATATATTATAACAAAGAATTGGTTATTTGGGTCTGTCCATCAAATAATGATATTAAGCATAACACAGTTACTATCGCACTTGCAGTCACAACCTAGTATTTAGTACATGAAATCTTTAACTAAGACTTTCAAAGAAATCTTGGTGAATTTCTAATTAGACCATATACCCGTAGGAACAATCATCTAAACAAGTGGACATCTTTGGTAGGTCCTACACTACAATTTGGCATAATGAATATAGCATTATCTGCAGAGCAGAATCACCTAAAAGCAGAATTCTGAAGATTCAATCAAGAAAAGAAACCTGGAAGCCAAACTATAGACTAAATTACACTCAAATACAAAATAATACACATGAACAAGCTTAATAAGTTGATAGCAGATTACATGCATAGACTATGCATTTTATCGTATAAATTTAGCACTACACAATATCTACATAGATACAGTTTTATTAAACTAGATGACGAGATTAATTCTTACCCAATGCTAATGCAGACATTGCAGACAATGTAGTTTAGAGTATCAAACTGCTCCTACAAATTATCTCAAAGCATTAAACCCGAACGGGACTAATGCCAAGTCATCAATGTCTAGCCGCACCATGCAACAGTGTTTCTTCAGTTCCACCAATGCTTCACTGTGCCGTAAGCGGTGACTTATGACCAAGTACCGCAACCAACAACAGGAATTTGAAATTGTAACCAGACCAGGGCCTCGAACTCCTCTGCAGTAGGGAATCTTCAATGACCTTAACAGGTTACAACTTGCAAGGTAAGATACACCAGTGTCTGTGATTCTTGTCGATGCCAAGCTCAAATCGGACAACCGGGTACAACCTACTGCCAGAAAATCAAGTCCCTCATCACTGACAAAGAGACACTGATCAAGATTCAGGTACTCCAGAGCCTTGAAATTTGACAAAACCTTCATATCACTAACAGACTCACATTTCACCAAGCTCAAGTGACGAAGAAAATTAGCACTATTTGCTATGGCAGCTAAGCTGGCATCATCAACATTTGTAAAACCAAGATCCAGATGCTGCAAATTTTTACAGGCAGCGACTGCACAGAAGACTCTAGGCGAGAGGCCCAAACAACGCTGCAGATTAATTTTCTCTAACCATTTATTTGCCTTGATTAGGGTTTCTAAATTTCCATCCCAAATATCTCGGCCAAACGCTACAGAAATCTCCTTCAATTTCAACATACCAGACTGACCCAATTCAGCAAAAGACTTCCCTTCGCGAAAGAACTGGTTAAGGGTAACGGAATTCAAATTTTTACAATGTACCAGACATAATACGGCCGCCTCACTCAGATTGGAAGCTTCTATACAGAATTTTTCTAGGTTTTTACAATTATTTAAAACAGCCACAGCGGCAGTCTCGCCTAGAGGCGCTGACCGGTTGAAATACGTAAATTCTTTCAAATTTCTGTTTGATATGGAAATATTTATTATTGCATCGTCAACATTGTTACTGTTATCCGCCTCTATATATAGACGGATTAAAGAACAAAGCCGCGACAATTCTCTCAAGTTGCCATTCCAGAATTTTAAGGTTAGGGTTTCAATTTTCGGGCACTTAACGGCAATTGATTTTAATGCCAGGCTAATGTCCAGGGAATCGAACTCTAATCCTACTGTCAACAAGCCCTTACAATTTTCACCAATTTTTGACAGACCATAGGACGTAAACATAAAAACTCCCTTCAATTGCAATTCTTGAAGGAACTTACAGTTCGAGAGTGCATCGAGGGCCTCGTCCGTCAGATTTCTGCAATTCGTAAGACTCAAGGACATCAGCTGATGGCAATTCTGGGTCATCGCGAGAACGCCGGCGTCTGTCAGATTCGAGAGGCAACAGAACGTCAACTGACGGAGATTATGAAAATTCTTGACGGAATCTGAAATTGCAGCATCCGTTATCTTTTGCTGCTGGCTCTCCGGGTGCCCGAGCACCAAATGCTGCAACCGACGGAAAAATGAGGCCGCCAAGAGAAGATCTCCGTTTTCTAACTGATCGAAACAGTGACGGAAACTTAAGGTCTTGACGTGAGAAAATCTCTTAGGAAACAGATGAAGCAACGTACGCGATCTGACGGAGAGAAGTGCCGTCTCCCAGGTGACAGTGTCGTTCCACAGCTTGCAGACGAGCGAAGCGGCATAACGATCAAAGACGGACGTCAAGTGACGAACAATAACGGAAACCAGACATCCATCCCTTGTCACCTTCTCCACACTACTCTCCTTCATTACTGTCACATGCTGAGAGTGCCTTGCCATATTGCCGTTACGGAATTGTTAATTTCCTCTGCCGTTACTTGACAGAATAATACATTGCACAACACAATTTGAAGATATCTTCTCCATGCCTTTGGCAGATGGAAATATTTGTAACGCGCAGCCGACATTTACCCTGCACCGACTCTTTTCAGATAAGGTAGTGTACGGGACAATCCAGATCCATTCCAATATTTATAGAATAAATCGACACCGTTAGACAGAAAATATTAATTTCGACAAAAAAAATTTCAATATTATGGAACTATGTAAAATATTATAAAATTTGTAATCGTTTTCTTAGTGCCTAAGATTCGGTAGACATGACTTGTTGGCCTCTCTTCGTATAAATTTGTCGGTCAATTATATCCGTCAAGCAGGTTTTCGTTGCCAGAGTTTTTAACTTTTTCTTTGGGTTCATTTTAGTGTAATGACCTGTAAATAATTTAATTTAATTTGGTTTTAATTAGATAAATTTTAAGGAAGTAGTTTTTATTTTGATTTTAATTTTTTTTAATTAAAGTAAATTTTATAATGTAAAAAATTAATTAAGGTTAATTTTGTTAAAGGTGATAATAATTTTTAATTTTTTAAAAATGAAATTTATATTTGAATTTTTGGACTTTCTTCTAGTTAGTGATTACATGTCAATTTGGATATGGAACATGTTAACTTGTGTGTTAGGATATGACATTTAAGAGACAACCTCTAATTCATAAAAGTATTATTTTGGACAATTTGTGAATGAGTAATCAATATATATACATCCATGACATCATAAAGCATCGACATTGCATCATTAACATCTTAGTCGTTATGGAATACTTGCCTGTTGTCCTCAATCTTTAAATTGCCAAATTGTTAAATGAGCAATAAGTTTTTGATGAAAGGTGATTATTAATTACTTAGTAAGCTCTTAAACTATGTCCATCAAGACCACCCCTATTAGAAACAAGTAGTAGACATCAAGGCAAACAAGTTCCTAATATTAAAATCAACAAAGTTCAGATTTGTGGGTTAAGTTCAATCCACATGTACGATTCTAATACCCACATACAAAGGTAAATTTTTGTAGCTACAAAATTCAACCAAAGAAACAAATAGAAGAATTACTAATACAAAGGCATGTATTTGATATAACACAAGGTTTCAACAAATTAGTACGCCAATTGCTTACATCTAGCACAATAAAACTACATCAAACTTTGACCTAAATATTATTGTTTATATATTTATAAGTGTTTATTTCAGGGCAATTATCAATCTCAACTTATTCTAGGGAACTTAGTTAATTATCTTGTTAGATTATTTATTTCCCAATTAGTATTAGAAAAGGTTATATTTTTTTCTTTTCATTTTAATGAACCCCAACTTTCTTAAATCCCCTAGGGTTTTTTTCCTAAGGGTTTATTCCTTCTATATTAGGGTTTTAGTAGTTGACCCTTAATTTCAAATTTGATAAGGATTTGGATCTAGTGCTCCCCATTCCCTCTTCACTCTCAATATCAACTCTCTCTAGACTCAACCACCAACATTCCTCTTTTTTGACTCCCTAGTGTTGATTCCTTTCACACCTCTAGTCCTTGATCTTACAACCCCTTAATATTGGAGGCATGTGTGAGCCTGTTGACTTATCCTCGTTCCAAGTTTCTTCTTCCTCATATAACCTATGCACATTAATATAGGTTCTTATGTCCCTACCAATCCTAAACTCTTGTTAGAAACATAAAGTTCTAGATTTCATCTGAAGGCCCATTAAGCCTCAAAAACTTGTGCAACACCTACCCTAATTACTTCTAGACTACCATTGAAAGCTCTGATTTAATCTCTACGACCTCCCAAAGATATTTTCATGCTCAAAATTATGAATCAATTTTCTATGCACATTTTTAGATGCATTTTAATGGATATCAATGAACCCTCGCATGGACCACCATTAATGTGATCGATAAATTTGATACTCCAAATTTGAAGTAATTTTTTGCATATGCTTAATAGCATGACTCTAAAATGGTATAATTGCAAATTCTTCCCTCATTTCACAAGTTGGTCATTAGTGTTCCCAGTGGACATTCACAAGTGCCTAACAAATTTTAGGGTTTCAAGCATTGAACATCTAGTTTCAAGAATGCAATGGATTTTTGAAGAATTTGAGGGTTAAAAGATTGCAATGGGTGTTATGGATTAAATGTCACCAAGAAAATTTGTGTATCTTTAGGGGAATTCATAACCTCTTGTTAAGATTATCTCGTATCACAATTGTTGATATGAATGTAATACATATTTGATAAATGTAACAACATTTTTAAATAGCTACAAAACTTGAAATTATCATTTCTTCTTTGCATGTGGATTTATGTAGCATAGTGCTAGACAATTAAGTATGCTAGATATATTTAATACTTATTCTTTGATACATTTTATGTTTAGGTCAACACATTTATGCTTCTATTTGATTTTTTTTCTTTTTTTTGAACTATGACTTTGTAACCCCTCAAATATTCATTGATCTAGGAAATAGGTGATTCAATCAAGCTCTCTAAAATGAATAAATCATTTGCCAATAACTTATAAATAGTTTGTTTCTTGCGTAGTTAATGATTTAGCAATTTAAATAGAGAAGTAACATTTGTGCATCTTATAAAATAATCGTCTTGTAAATCATGTCCTTGTGTCTTCATCTTGTATTTCTTGTAATAATTTCTATAATCAACTAAATAAAAGGTCATTTAAGTAGTCGGTTAGTCTTTAACCTAGTGACAACCTTTAGGCTCAAACTTACATTAGATACAACTGCAAATTATCACATCATCTCATTTTTTAGTACCTTTAATCCTACTCATGATACCTCTAGGAGCACCATCCTGAGGCTAAGTTAAGCTCAAATTATAGGAGATTTTATCCACTCTTGTTAATTGGCCTTTAACCCTCCTTAATTTGTTGATGAGATTCTATTTTTCATTCGTGAATGACAAGGTCTTTACCCTTGAAGGTAAGATTATTTTTTAGAGTTGTGAAGTAATGATTTCAGGACCTATCAAAGGAAGAATTAGGAATTGGGACTAGAAAGGGACTTGGGATAGGGATCTAGAGGTACAAAGGTCCCTTAGAGGTCCTAACTCCAAAGGGAAGATAAGAGACCAGGGATCAAGTCCCAAGAAGGTTGAATGATCATGAAACATTAGGGAATCAAGCATTTACTGAATTGTGTCAAAAGTTTCAAAGAATCTTGAACCTTCTAACATTCCTTTTCCTTAGCTAAATTTCTATCATGGACATTTTTTAGGGCTTTAGTCACCTCTCTAAATTGTGTTAGAAAGTTCACAAAGTTTTAAACTTGTTGGAAATTAAGACTTCCCCACTTTTCCATGAACATGTCAAAGTATTTTAATAACTATGAACCTTGTCGAATGTTTAAGAGGTTTTTGAACCTCCAAAACTCTAACCAACATTTAGAGAAAATCACCACCTTTGGATCAAATCAAGGATCAAGAAAAAAAGAATCAAAGATTAGACAAATTGAATGTCACGAGTAATGAGGAAAGCACTCAGAGAGGAGAGGATGTAGGGGGAAATAATGAAGGGGAATTAAGGATTGAGGATTGATGTGCTAGATGGACTTGGCACTAGGAATATGGTGCCAAGGTCCAAAGTCATCATGGAGGTTTAGGCTGCATGGGGAGAAAAGACATAGAGGAATGAACATGGGATTGAAAGGGGATGTGGAGGAAATCTTTAAGGGGGTGGAAATGGTGAGGACATGGGGACCATGACCTCACAAGGATTAGGAACCTTAAGACATATTTTCTTGGTCCCAAGTCTACCCAAGGATCCACAACCTACCAAAGTAACTTTGAAGAACAAGGATCAAGCCTGGGTTGTTGTTTGGGCTTTTAGGGGAACCTAGAACCCCAAGACTTGGTCCTTAAGATCCATGTCTACCTAAAAGAACATATCCTAGAGAAATAAAAGGCCCCTTAGAAACACACAAACACTTAAAATTTTTGTTGAACACTTGTCCCAATAGTGGTTTTAGTTGAGCACATGTGTCTCTTGTAGGAAAAATAAGAATCCAAAATAATATTCGATAGTGGACCATAAAAAGAAGCCACATAATGAGAGATCAAGAAAACAACACCATATCATGACTAATGAATAATGTTGTAATGAATTTTTGTACTAAAATAGTTATTTCCAAGATAATGTGGCATGTTATTCTGATTATAATGATCTTAGAGTAAATATTTTCTCTGAGGCTAACTTTTGCTTATAGAAATTAAGGAAGAAAAATTCAAAACCAAGGCTATATTGTGCCTATAACCAAAGCCATAAGTAACCATAGCCAAAGATCATAATTTTTGGGATTAAGGTGTCTCAACTTTTGCATGTCCTAGCATTAATTTACTTGATTATTTATTTATTTTATGCCTATTTATTATTTTATGTTTATCCTATGATGTCACTTTATAGGACCTACCTTAGTGATTTGGCATCCTATATGGAAGGTGACTAAGATGACATGCATCCTAATTTGGAGGAGATAGGTGTCCCACTTTGTAGACCACATTGTGAAGCTAAATTAATGGCATGTTTCATAAGTTATAAATGATTATGATAGGATTACGATAGATCATGTCATGAAAATTATGATGATGTAAGTGTTGTCAAATAAAGTTTTCACCCTTGCTAAGCTATCAACTGTAGCAACCTATTGACACATGGGGACACTTCAAGGTTGTGGGTGACCTGGGAATGAAGTGAACCTCCAGATTATGGGTTGGTTCCCCTTAAGATATCTTGGGAAAACTGAAGAATGATAAAGGAAAAGAGTAAGAAAGATGTACTTGAATCCAAAACCTATCACTAACAGGTGATACACCAAAGATAAACATATGACAATACTGCAGAAAACTCATAGAAAATCTCAATAGAGTTAAACAATCTCACAATACAGAGATTTATGTTTACAAAAATGAGTCTATGTAAGGTTCTGACTATTCTAATGCTTAGCACAAGGAAAACAAGATGTTTTCATAGATATAATATGCAAAAGAAAGAGATCACTAACATAAACTAAATTTGTGACATAATATCCTTTGCATTTAACACTGAAGGAATTTGATCAAATAAAGGGATCACACAAAATTTAATCATGTAACTCACAACCAGTTACTAAACAACAAAGAAAAAACTATGAAGGACATAACTTTCTATTGAGAAAATAAGGAGTGTCTATTTTACAGATCTGTAGTATTCATAAAATAATGAGTTACATAGTTTGAATAGTGCTCTCCGTAGTCTCCTAACTAAGAATTTTCTTACAAAAAAGGAAAAAAATCCATATATACAACCAAAGGTTGGCCCCCTGCATTAGGGTTTCCAAAATGAGTCGGCGTCTGGACACGTCAGCCCTAGAAGTTCCTTGGAACGAAGTCAATGAAGCATTTAATGCGCATCCCCTGCTCATGTCGGTGAAAGCTTGTCCCTGGGCATGGCCTTCAAATCTTTTATAGCCGTTGTTATATTGCAGCCTTCGAGTCCACCATTAAGACTTCATCAAAGTCGCCTTGAATGTTCTGCGACAGGGTCATTAATGTCCCCTTGCTCCTCTAGCCATCATCTCCAATTGCTACAGTGACTCATGGCTACCTCCCCTTCGAGAAGCAGCATTAGATCTATCCATTAGATTCAGCACCATTACTGATTGATCACCCCTTGGTCAGGGTAGAGCGATGTCGTCATGCTCCATCGATCTCGTTCACAGAGGGGAGCTGAACAGTCAAACTAGTCATGATTTTCCCTTAGTTCCTTCAGATTGGTTGAGCTCATGCCACGTAGATTCCAGACAGTCAAAGGTTGCTTTATTAGAATCGCATGTCATATAGTAGCTATCAGCATAACTTAGGACTGTCGGTGGGACTTCTCACCGACCTGCAGAAGTTAGACCGATGTTCATTTCTATGGGAAAGGTGACCGCTATCAGCAAGACTCCCATTGGGTCGAGGAGACCTCATGGCAAAAGGAAAATGCTACACTGAGCCCCCCCTTTGTTGTCGCCAAAACACTGGTCTATCGGCTAGACCCTTTACCAAGCACACTAATCTCTCTGAACTCTCATCTTTCGGCTAGACTACCTGCTTGTCGCTGAGACTCATGCCAAATTTTTCCATTCCATCAGGCTCTTTATTTGGCTAGACACCTGACGAGACCCCTCGTTGTTGGTGACACATTATCCTATCGGCAAGAAGTCATAGCGGGTGGATGAAGTCATACCGACATGCCAATCCATTCGACAAGACATACGACAGTTAGCAAGACCTCATGGCGAGCAGCCAGAGTTATATCGATCTCACAAAAATCCATCGGCAAGACCCCATCGGGTCGGGGAGACCTTACGGCGAACTCCTCGTCTTCTAGCGAAGGCACTCCTTTGCACTGAGTTTTTTCAAAAAACTGGCAGGGGCAGGGTCAAGACGAAAACGGAACTGGGACCAGGGGGAGAAAGGGGGGAAGCAAAGATAGAAAAATCCTGGCGGAACCGAGATCGGGACCAAAATAGGGGAAGATAAAGAAAAAAGCGAAACCAGAACCGGAACTAAATCTGGACCTAAAACTTTCTTCAAGTTTCAAGCTCTGATTTGGTTCCGATCCCGCCTCCGGCAACATACGAGGAGAAAAGGAAGGAGGAAAAAACATAAAGGGGAACCAAGGGGGAGACATCCCTCGATCAAAAGCCAGGAAGAAAAGGAAAGAAGAAAGAGCGGGACCGGGGCCGGAAGCGGAAAAAAAATAGGAACTGGAACCTTGGAAAAGTTCCAAGTTTAGGTTCCGACCTGGTTTCAGGCCCGCCAGCGAAGGAAAGAAAATGCACAAGGAAAAAGACAGAAAGAAAGAAGGGCAGGATCGGAACTATATCCGATCCTGGGTAAAACAGAGCAGGGTAGGGGCGGAAATAAACCAGAAACAAAAACTTTCATCAAGTTTCAAGTTTAGAGTCCGTTCTAATCCCGCCTCTGACAAAGGCAAGATTGGGAGGAAAAAAGGACAAGGAAGAAAAGAAAGGGAAAAACTACCCCACGATAAAACGCAAGGCCAAAGAAGAGAACAAGACGCACACGAGCGTGGAACCAGAACCGGACCCGGAACTAAAACAAAAATTGGAACTTTCAGAAAAGTTCCAAGTTTGGTTCTCGACCCGGTTCCGCCCCCGGCAGAACAAAGAAAAAGGGGCCCGACAAAAGTAGAAAAGGCGGAAGCGGGGCCGGAACCGAATCAGAAACAGGAACCGAAACCTTGGAAAAGCTCCAAGTCCAGTTCCCGAACTGGTTCCGCCCCCGGCAGAACAAAGAAAAAGGCAAGAAGAAAGCAAAAAGGAAAGAGGGAAAAGACAAGGCAAACATAAACAGAATGAAAACCCACCCCCAAGCTGAAGACCTGCACGCTGGGCTCAACCCTCTTGGGAGCCACATTTAATCCACATGCTGAATTGAAACATCATTTTCCCCTGCATCTACACAAGAAGCAAACAAGTTAGAAAAAAGTGATCCTGATGCAAGTGTTCTTCCATTTGGTCTTCGACAACCCCTGAAAACATGGGTTACCCTACCTAATTGAGCCCATAGGCAAAAAATGGGTAACATTTCTGGCAACCTTTGTTGGATGTTTGCCTGCTAAACATGAAGACCAGTAGCCTAGGCCTATCCATTGGGCACGAAGTCATGGGAAAAACTTAGGAACAAACCAAGAGCAGCTTCGAACATGGCTGTAACTCACTTGAGACTCATAGAACACTTGGAAACTTATATAAAACAAGAAAAAACTAAAATAAACTGTCTACATGTGTTGAAACAACACTTAGGGAAAGTAAATTGCATCTATACCTACCCTACACTAACCAATAAGAAATTGGTCAACCAAACCCATTGACAGGTTGGGTAAAATAACTGCCCTTTTCTAACAAATTTACAATATTTTCCATGCAGGAGGACAACTAAAGAGAAATGAAGCATGCGTGATACTTCAACGGATGGCTGCACAATCTCTTGTAGAACATATTCAAGCAGCTTACTAACCTTTTCATACAGAATGTAAACATTCTCGTTCCGAGGTGGAAAGGTAACTTGAGTGTGCTCCTCCTCAGCAGTACCCTCATGCTTGGGTCTAGGCAAGGTATCAATATCTTTGCTAGTCTCCATTTTGGCTAGATGCCTGATAGGGCAACCTCTAGTAAAGGAAAAGCTTGCACTTTCCTTGCTGATCTTTTGCTCATAAGTTGCCATTCTATCACCTTGCTAGTTGGAAAGGTATAGCCCCGGTGACTGAATTGGTGAAAGAATAGAAACCTCCTCAGTACGTTCATGCTTTCCTAAATGAACACTTGTTTCTTCAACGAAGAATAAAGAGATAGCTTCCTCCATCACATCTTTAATCAATTCATCAACCTCGGCCTCCTTTATAGACCAGAAAGGAAGCTATTCATAATTCTCATCATCACTGGAAGAGTTACATTTGGATTCAAGCTTGTTTTCCTCAATAAAGGGGGGCAACAATTCAAGCAATGATGTAGCCTCAAGCTCCTCTGCACAATAGAATGGAAGCTCCTCCAACTAGTTATGACTTTGCAAATTAGGCTCATTAGGCTCCTCCTGATGTTGCAGCATTTGTTCAAGTTCATGAATTTGTTGTTCTAGTTCACCATGACCATCAACCACTTCTGAGTCTTCAATCAATGTTGAACAAAACTATTCAATAATAACTATGCATGCTTCTTCTTAAAGCTCAGTATTAGCCTTCTCATTTATCACATGCTTGAAAATATCATAGCCCATACCTTGGAGAGTGGTATCAAGTTCAATTTCATTATCCTTTTCCAAGTCTAATGCTTCATTTTCTTGTTGATGAACATTGGTCAACAACTCATTAGCTGGTTTGATGCCTCCCTGCTGTTCTGAAACTGCCATTTCACAAGTGTCTTCCACTTGAGGAAGATCTTCAGTCAGTTTCAAGCTTTGAGAAGAAACAATCTGCTTGAAGCTTGGAACTGAAAACACGTGCTCCTCCAACTTAGCAATTTCATCGTAGCTGTCCATGCTAGATTCACCCTATCTGAAACTTGGAATTTTGTACTTTGAGGCTCCCTCCTGTTGTCTCATCTACACCTCCTCTTGTTTAGAAAAATTTAGCCTCATTTCTGCATCTTTTGCAGCCAGCTGTTGGGCAAGGTTCTCTTCAAATTGCTTCCTTTGCAACCCCTCCATTAGTTGGTGCTGATAATCAGACTAAGCTTGAGTATTCTGCACCTTAGTAGAGAGTAGCTTCATTTGTTCTTCCTTAGCAGCTATTTCCTGTTCAAGGCCTTCCTTCAACTAGATTCTTTTTGCCACTATTTCTTGATCATAAAAGTCTACTTGCTCAGCCACTTCTTGCTATTGCATAATGGTACCTTGTTGCACCTTGATATCAACCAATATCCTAGATAGGCACGTAAGAACCTTACTAATATCATTAATCTTCATATTGTGAAGACCTTGACTGAGATCCCACAATGTATGGTCAATTTGTTGGAGCAGGTCCAATACACTCTGATATGGATGTGGAGGAGCAACATACTCATGATATGGAGGGTAATAGTAAGCATCTTCATAATTATTTGACATCTTTTCAATTAAAGAGTTGGAAACTCAGAATTAACAAATTATTTTGAGACATACCGACACTTGTGCCTGTGAAAATAGAAGATCTGAGCTTGGAGTCGCCAAGTATGTAAAGAAAATTCCTCTAAAAGGCTGAAACTACTGTTGTACACACCAAACAGCAGCAATAACATGCATAAACATGAACTGAGAAGCAGTTCACAATCCCACCGGGCGTGCCAAAAACTGTTGTCAAATAAAGTTTGCACCCTTGCTAAGCTATCAACTGTAGCAACCTATTGACACATGGGGACACTTTGAGGTTGTGGGTGACCTGGGAATGAAGTGAACCTCCAGATTATGGACTGGTTCCCCTTAAGATATCTTGGGAAAAACTGAAGAATGATAAAGGAAAAGAGTAAGAAAGATGTACTTGAATCCAAAACCTATCACTAACAGGTGATACACCAAAGATAAACATATGACAATACTACAGAAAACTCACAGAAAATCTCAATAGAGTTAAACAATCTCACAATATAGAGATTTATGTTTACAAAAATGAGTCTATGTAAGGTTCTGACTGTTCTAATGCTTAGCACAAGGAAAACGAGATGTTTTCACATATATAATATGCAAAAGAAAGAGATCACTAACATAAACTAAATTTGTGACATAATATCCTTTGCATTCAGCACTGAAGGAATTTGATCAAATAAAGGGATCACATAGAATTTAATCATGTAACTCACAACCAGTTACTAAACAACAAAGAAAAAATTATGAAGGAAATAACTTTCTATTGAGAAAATAAGGAGTGTCTGTGTTATAGATCTGTAGTATTCATAAAATAATTAGTTACAAAGTCTGAATAGTGCTCTCGACAGTCTCCTAACTAAGAACTGCCTTACAAAAAGGCAAAAATTCCATATATACAACCAAAGGTGAGCCTCTTGCATTAGGGTTTCCAAAATGAGTCGGCGCTTGGACATGTCAACCCTAGAAGTTCCTTGGAACGAAGTCAATGAAGCATTTAATGTGCATCCCCTGCTCATGTCGGTGAAAGCTCATCCCTAGGCATGACCTTCAGATCTTTTACAGCCGTTGTTGCTATCTTGCAGCCTTCGAGTCCACCATTAACACTTCGTTAGAGTCGCCTTGAATGTTCTGTGACAAGGTCATTAATGTCCCCTTGCTCCTCTAGCTGTCATCTCCAGCTGCTATAGTGACTCACAGCTACCTCCCCTTCAAGAAGCAGCATCAGATCTATCCATTAGATTCGGCGCCATTACTGACTAATCACCCCTTGGTCAAGGTAGAGCGATATCGTCATGCTCTGTCGATCTCGTTCACAGAGGGGAGCCGAATAGTCAAACTGCCCGTGATTTTCCCTTAGTTCCTTCAGATTGGTTGAGCTCATGCCACATAGATTCTAGACAGTCAAAGGTTGCTTTATTAGAATCGCATGTCATATAGTAGCTATCGGTGTAACTTAGGACTGTCGGTGGGACTTCTCATTGAGCTGCGGAAGTTAGACCAATGTTCATTTTTGTGGGCAAGGTGACCGCTATCGGCAAGACTCCCATCGGGTCGGGGAGACCTCATGGTGAAAGGAAAACGCTACACCGAGCCCCCCTTTGTTGTCGCCAAAACACTGGTCTATCGGCCAGACCCTTTTTCAAGCACACTAGTCTCCCTGAACTCATCTTTTGGCCATACTACCTACTTGTCATCAGGACTCATGCCAAACTTTTCCATTCCAGTGGGCTCTTCATTCAGCTAGACACCCGACGAGACCCCTCGTTGTTGGCGAGACATTAGCCTATCGACGAGAAGTCATAGCAGGCGGATGAAGTCATACCGACATGCGAATCCATTCGGTAAGACATACGATGGTCGAAAAGACCTCATGGCGAGTAGCCAGAGTTATATCGATCTCACAAAAAGCCATCGGCAAGACCCCATCGGGTCAGGGAGACCTTACGGCGAACTTCTCATCTTCTGGCGAAGGCACTCCTTTGCATTGAATTTTTTCAAAAAACTAGCGGGGGCGGGGGCGGGGTCAAGACGAAAATAGAACAGGGACCGGGGGTAGAAAGGGGGGAAGCAAAGATAGAAAAATCTTGGCGGAACCAGGATTGGGACCAAAATGGGGGAAAATAAAGAAAAAAAGTGGAACCTGAACCGGAACTAAATCCGGACCTAAAACTTTCTTCAAGTTTCAAGCTCCAATTTGGTTTCGATCCCGCCTCTGGCAACATATGAGGAGAAAAGGAAGGAGGAAAAAACATAAAGGGGAACCAAGGGGGAGACATCCCTCGATCAAAAGCTAGGAAGAAAAGGAAAGAAGAAAGAGCGGGACCAGGGCCAGAAGCGGAATGAAAACAGGAACTGGAACCTTGGAAAAGTTCCAAGTTCAGGTTCTGACCTAGTTCCGGGCCCACTGTTATCACGGAATCTAGCAGCGCTCGTTCCACGGATAACCCCCCTACGAAACTTGTCCGTTTCCTAGGATTCGTGAAGTTCAAGTATGCATAACAAGGACATTTTCATGCCGCCTCAAAACACGTTCCCAAGTCTCAAATAGTCAATTCGAACGTTCCCCCTTGTTCGCCTCGCAAAGACCTCCGAAACGAGATCTTTCGCGACGTTTCACTGTTCGTACTTTGCAAATTGCGAAAAATGCAGTGGCACTGAAAAAGTGCGCTCCTGCAGTGAAATTCCAAAAATTTGACTAAGTCTGGAAATGCAAGGGCGCTAAAATTTAGCGCCTCTGCATGCAATGAAATTCCAAAAAATGTAAGGGCGCTAAATTTTAGCGCCATTACATTTTCTTTCGACACTTAAACTTTTTTTCATGCCCCTGGCACGTTTCTTCACGTTTTTGCATTTTTCGTCAATCGTGCCACTTTTCGTGCCTAAATTTATTGCACGACTTGAGTTAGGTTTTTAATTTTCATTTGAAATTAAGTGAATGAGTTCGCCATTTTATTGTTTGCTTTTCATTTTATCTTCTTTTCTCTCTTGCTGGGCGAATTGCACTTAAACTGCAAATCACGTTTTTGGAGTTTCGCCATTCTTTCCTCAGCAAAGTTTTCGCGCCTTGGTTCTGGTAAGTCTTTTGCTCTATCTCTTCCTTGCGTTCTGTATATGATCTAATTTTCATTATTTACGTTTTTGAATTATTTGCGTGTTGTTCTTTATTCGCGTATTGTTCTTCACTTTCTTTCCATTTGTGTTTTTCTTCTCCTTCATACGCGTTGGAAACCTCATTCATTATTTTGAATGCGTCTTTCTCCTCTGTGCGTGTTTGTTTTGATGCTCATTCCTTCTTTTCATTTCTACTTTCTTCCCATACGCGTTTCTTCCCTTATCCTTCATACGCGTTTCTTTCCCCATTCTCCTCTGTACGCAATGTTCCTTGAGAACTTCTATCTACCCGACATGTTTTGTTGAAATATCTTTGTCAGAAGCTCTTCATTCGTTTTGGTAAACATTGAAAAGATTCATCATTGTGAAAAAGAATCCCTTTGACCTTTGAATGAAAATGTAATAGGATGGAGATAATTTCGAAAGCTTTCATTGTTACAAACATTGCCTTTGCTAAGCTCAAGCACCTTCGCCATTCTTCCCTGCATTTACATCTTCAAAATTGCCAAAATTGCAAAAGCGCTAAAATTAAGCGCCATGACATTTTGAAGATACCCAAAAATTGCCTAACACTGGAAAGTGTAAGGGCGCTAAAATTTAGCGCCCTTACACCAAAAGCAGTTTTTCTCAGAATGTAAGGGCGCTGAATTTTAGCGCCCTTACACTTTTTTCAGGCTTTTCCCAGATCTTCCCAAATGAACTTCATTTTTGACCAATGCATTCTTGAGCCTCATTTTTCCGAATTCATGCATCGTTTTGTGTGCCTCGCCATCCGCTCCATGCTTTTCCACCCTCTTGCTCATTTCACGCTTTCCCATGTTCCCTAACAATTGGTGTTTGTTCTGGCTAGACGGATTGCAGTCTACTCTCAGAGATCGTCAAGTCAAGAGTGCTCAGTGTTCCACTTTCTTTTGATGACTGCTACGAAGCCTCCTTCTTCTTCGAAAGCAAAAAGCAAGATGAAGTACAAATATCAAGGCGTCTATCCGCCAACTATGGTGCTTTCAAAAGTTGAAGAAATAAAGGATACTGAAGTTGGCCATCAAGACTTGGTTGACTTTGCAAAGTTGACAGAGACAAAGCCTCTCCCTGATTCAATGAGAGCAATTGTACACAGCAATCTCCACTTGGTGGCGATGTTCCCTACAGCTGCGCACAATACTGAGTTTTTTCTTCAAGTTGCATCTCATTACATCTGAGAAAGCAGAAGTGTGATCGACTCTTCCAGGCACGAGATTCTGAGACTCGACCCCGATTTCTTTGACATTGTCTTCAAGGTCCCTCATATGGACAAATATATTGACATCTCTATATCAAAAGCACAGGAAATCTTTGATGCTGATCCCAATAAAGCCAAACAATTGATAAATACTCAATGGCTCAAGAAGCCTAGATCATTTGTTTCTAGATGGCCGAAAGGACTCCTGAGAAGTGACTTCAAAGATGACGTCAAGGATATGATCACGTTTCTGAGTAGAGTGAAGGGTTTGCCGGAATCATCCACCTTTCACGATTGGATGTATGAGTACATCAGGATCATAAGTAGCTATGTATATGCATACTGGACCGTAAAATAAATCGATGATGCACGAGCAAAACAGACATCGCCCTTCTTGGCTAATTGAAGTTCTACATGACTTCTTACTTGGTGTACGCAGTGGCTGTGATGAGACAATTCCCAGGTCTATCTACAAAAGGGAATCGAATGATGGTGCCTGTGTACAGATATTTCTATCACTTGGAGCTAAAGGAGAGCTTTCATCATTTTAGATGGGTTACTGATGCTTTCTTTGCGCCCTTACTCTTCTACTTTGATCCAGCCTTGGAAAGAAGAAGAGGTCCGATGAAGCCTATAAGGTGGTAAGTAAAGTTGGATGTATTTTTTCCAATCTCAACGCTTACTTACTTGAGAGTAGGTTGTTACGACCGGGTTGTCCCTAAGATAAGCTACCACGCTATCCTTCTGATAAGTGGGTTCTCATGGAACATGCATACCGATGTCGCATTTAAAGAACAAAAGAAGCAAACTACAAGCGGATTCAAGTTCCCACCGACCATCTAAGCAGATATACTATCCAAACCGCACAAAAGCTAAGTCCGGTTTCCATGCCGAGATGCGATAATGACCATCAAAACCTAAGGTGTATAGGTTTGATTTTGACTACCGAGATGTCAGAAAGAAGTTGCAAAAAGGTCACCAACACAGGTACCGTTTTGAAGACATCTGGGCGGATTGCAGAGATGAAGAAGCCATTCGCAAAATGGACTATTGCAGATTGATAGTTCAACAAATCAAAGATCTTGGTATCGCTGACCTACCAGAGGATTTTGAGGATCTAGGTGATATCATGAACGCTGTCTATGATGAGCAAGGCATTGCTAAAAGGCCGTTGCCTGCAATACAGTGGTCTAGGAAAGAGGTCACGAGCATGAGAGAAAGGTTGAGACCAATCCTAGCCAACACAGAAGAATGGTTACACAAACATGGTCATACAATGAAAAGTTTCAGGACATACTCAGAAGGAGAAGAGTCTGAGGCAGAAGCACGCCAACAGCAAGAACTCCGTGACAAAAACAAATCAGCGGCCGTTCCCACTTCTTCGCGAAGAGGTCCAAGGATTAAGTTCACTGTTGGTAAGAAAGATACCTAGGCTGTTCAAGAGACAGAAATGACGAAATCTCATCCATCTCGCTCTAAGGGTAAAAAGCCCATTCTAGAGGAGGTAGATTCCGATGAAGAAGATACTTCAAGCGACCAATCCGTTGAAGATGAAGACTCAGCAGAAGCAGACTCTGATGCCGAAGAGGTTTCTGAAAGCGGGCAAGAGTCTGACGAAGATTCTGAAGAAGGATCTAAAGGTGACTTCGAAGGTGAGCCAGATTCAGAGAGACAAGAGGGTGATCAACAGGAACCCGAGCATGATGAAGAAATAACTACTTCTCCTCCCGAGAATGTAATTGAGGAAATACCTAGAACATCATCGCCCATGACTTCAAACGTTCCTCATACCCCTCCAGAGTCAAGAACTCCTCCACCTCCTGTTCCCTCATCGCCAATTCCTACCACAAGCATTCCTATAGCCGAGATATCACTTATCCCTGCAGCATCAACCCAGCTTGATACTCCTTCAGTGACAAGCATCCATACGGTTGATATACTGTCAAGCCCACCATCGTCCATTCCTAGCTTGGCTTTGCCAATGTATGATATCACTTCTGAAAACGAATTCAATCGTTTCATGAATGAGTCAATGCGTGATCAGCTCAATGTGTCAACTACAGGAGCAATGATGACAAACACTTCTCCAATTTTCACGATACCAATGGTGAGTTCAGATGTGACAATAACTTCAGAGGTGGCAATGGCGACTGACTTGACGGTAAATCCAGAAGTTCACACTTCTTTTCTTCCTCCTTGGCTAATATCTCAAGTGTTGAAGCGTAAAAAGAAAATGATCTCTCCAGAGGAGCTCGACCTTGAAGAGATAGTTCTTCCAAAGGCCAAAGGAAAGAAGAGGGCAAAAGTATACTCGAGGCTGAATGTTGATAAGTCTGGCCACAAGTATGCTGAAATTGGCATACCACCGAATCAAGAAGGTGATGTCAATATGGAGGACTACACAGTAACAAAGGTCCAGCTTGGCAAGGTTACCAACGAAAGTGCAAAAGCCGATGCGCAAGTCACTTTGGATATCTTGGCAGGAAGGCTGGACAAAGTTGAGCAATCTTGTAACATGTACAAACAGAGGGCAGAGCATTATGCCACTGTTGTAAAGAGACTTGCCGGTTCTCCAAGCAATGCACAACCATTGACAGTGGTAAGTATTGAAGACCCAGCTGTCAAGAAAGCTGAGAAATTCGCCTCCAAAGGTAGAGTGTTGTATGACTTTGTTGAAAAGATCATCGAACACGGATCTCAGATAATTTTGGCTGCGGATGAGAAAACCACCATGTTGGCCAAGCTCACCACAAAGCTTGATAAAGAAAAGAGCGTACTTTCCCAGGAGCGCAGAGACATGGAAAAATGCCTGTTGTCATGGTCGGAAATGAAACAGGTAAAGCTCAGCAAATTGGTGGAGGTTGGGGTAATTCCCGACAAAGAAAAGTTTGTAGAGGTAAAAGAATCACTAAAACACAGGATTCAAGTGGTTCAATCTCTCATTGAAGATCTTCACCAAGTACAGGAAGATGTCGACGGGCATCGCAACATTCTTGACAAAAGAATCAGAGAGTTGCCTGGTCAACTTCTTGAGGACAATCGTATCTTCCTACCGGCCGCAGAAATATCCCTGATCTTCAAGGAAGCCATCACGAATTTGATTGACAGTTCAGACTTCTCAGAAGCTTCGCTGAACATTATTTGTGATACAAGGCTCACATTAGACAACTAAGACGCATCTTGACAGTAAAAGGTTCACTCATTTGCATGAGATCAATCAAGAATTCACACCATTGTGGATTACAATCATCGGTCCAGATGAGAAGTTCGCAGGGAGACTAGGAGGAAATTTGAAGACTTTCGCGCCCAATGCAAAGAGAAATGAAGCGGCCTCCCTATTCTCCAGTGTTAGACATTTCCGGTGCATCCCATTATGCATCTTGTAAATATTTCTCGACATTTTTGAATGTCATTTTGTAAATTGTAATTACACCAAGTCCAAAGATGTAATATTTTCAAACAAATTACACTTTGACTTTGGTCAAACTTAGGAGGATTTCCTAAAATCGCCACCTAACTCTCCCTGATTTTCAATCTCTTTCCTTTTTTGCTCATCCCTCTTTCTATATAATGAGGGATTTTCATTGTAAATTATCTTTAGCCTTTGTAACGAAGTGCATGCCCTTTGTAAGCAAATTTGTGAAACTTTGCGTCATGCTTTTGTGAATGATTCAATCAATAAAGAAAAGGATTGCAAGCCAAACTTTGCGTTGGATTCGATACTTTTGTAAGTTGATTCGATTTGGTAGTGATTAGTTTGAGGAATCTGAAAGACTCTAAGTAGTTGATGTAAACTTTGTGTTACATTCGTTATTTAGATTGCATTGTATTTCTTTTATCATTGGTTGAATGATCTATAAGACTTTGCGCTTATAATCATTCATGCTCTTGCATGTTCTTGTTGAATAATCTACAAGACTTTGTGCTTGTAATTATTCATACTATTGGATACTTTGTCGAAGGATCTACAAGACTTTGTGCTTGTAATCGTTCGTGCTATTAACACTTTTGTTGGATGATCTACAAGACTTTGCGCTTGTAATCGTTCATGCTGTTCGAAGAATTGTTGCGTCTAAGAAGACTTTGTGCTTCTAACGTAGCAAACGGTACGTTTATGCAGATCCAACATTGACAAAGCTACGGAACGACTTTGTGCCTTCGTGAGCTTTCCCTTTTTATTTTATTTGTTTATTGTTAATTACTTCTGGTATCTCTACGCTTCGCTTTGACGAGATAGAGATATTGGCATTACTGCTAGTTGTTCGTTTCAAGTTATCAAGAATTTGGAACTTCCAACACGTGAAGCATTGTAAACATCTTCTCTGAAAAAAGAGAGAAGGATGAATGTAACACACCCCCCCACTCCATGAATTTCGTGTACATTTTGTAATTACTTGTGTGATTTACTATTGTTTCTCTTAGCAGTAAGAAGGGCGCCTCCCCTTTCTGAGAGGAGAGATTCACATCTCACATAGCTATGGCTGAAGTCCAAGTTGTGTAATCTGTCGAAAGTTGATTACATAATTTTCACCCAACACCCACTAAAGAAGGAAAGAAAACACACAAGGAAAAAGATAGAAAGAAAGAAGGGTGGGATCAGAACTATATCTGATCCCGGGTAAAACAGAGTGAGGCGTGGGCAGAAATAAACCTGAAACATAAACTTTCATCAAGTTTCAAGTTCAGAATCCATTTCAATCCTGCCTCCAATGAAGGCAAGATCGGGAGGAAAAAAGGACAAGGATGAAAAGAAAGGGAAAAACTACCCCACAATAAAATGCAAGGCCAAAGAAGAGAACAAGATGCACATGAGCGCGGAACCGGAACCGGAACCGGACCCGAAACTAAAACGAAAACTGGAACTTTCGTAAAAGTTCCAAGTTTGGTTCCCGACCCGGTTCCGCCCCCGGCAGAACAAAGAAAAAGGGGCCCGACAAAAGCAGAAAAGGTGGAAGCGGGGCCGGAACTGGATCAAAAACAAGAACCAGAACCTTGGAAAAGCTCCAAGTCCAGTTCTCAACCTGGTTCCGCCCCCGGTAGAACAAAGAAAAAGGCAAGAAGAAAGCAAAAAGGAAAGAGGGAAAAGACAAGGCAAAACATAAACAGAATGAAAACCCACCCCCAAGCTAAAGACCTACACGATGTGCTCAACCCTCTTGGGAGCCACATTTAATCCATGTGTTGAATTGAAACATCATTTTCCCCTGCATCTACACAAGAAACAAACAAGTTAGAAAAAAGTGATCCTGATGCAAGTGTTCTGCCATTTGGTCTTCGACAACCCCTGAAAACATGGGTTACCCTGCCTGATTCAGCCCATAGGCGAAAAATGGGTAACAGTAAGAGTTATGAATGATAGATTGTGGCAGGTGGGATCCAAACTATGTAGGTTCCTATACATGCAAGGGTATTGCATGCATGAATGTGCTATGCATATTGAGGATGTATTGGAAATGAAAAACTATGACAAGTAGGACTTGGTCATGAAGTTTCTTTACACATACAAGTGTTTTGCATGCATTCAAGCATCTTGCATGCTAAGGATATTGTTGGAGAACATGAAAGTGTTGGATTCTTTCTATGTGGAAATTTTTTGCATGATCCATTTTTTCTAGAATCCTCTTATTTTCATTGTAAAACTATATATTTGATAGTTGTGTGGTTGTGTGTAGATTATCAAGTTGTTTACAAGTATCATTACGTAGTCAGAATCACTCCATAAATCTTGTCATTGTTGAAGACTCCTATAAAGAGCTTTATTTTGAGACTATATCATAACCATTTTTATAGAGAATAGACTAAGATGTGCTTTTGGAAGGTGAGATTTTTCTCCCAAAAGGGTTTTCCCACGTAAAACTGTTGTTATGGTATTATTGTTTATTTGCATGTGTTTATGTTATATGAACATGTTTATATTCCAAATATAACTATTTAATGGTTTGATAATCATTTACACTATCTCTCCCACTTAAATTGGTGTAGGATGTTGTCTCTACTTACCTTGGTTCCTTTTAGTTGGTATTAAAGTCGGACCAATTTTAATTTTGTTTTGGGTAGAGGGTTTTTGTATTGATCTTTGTTTGAGTGGGATCTTGTTGTAGATTATTGTCTTTTTGTTTAAAAAAGGAGATGAAACACAAATTAAGAAGGATCGAGATGGAAAAGTCTTACAATGGAAATTTTGAGCTATGGAAGCTTAAAATTGAGGGTATGCTCATAGATCAAGATCTATGGGCTACAATATCTAGTGCTAAACTTGCTAGCATCACTCAATAAATTTGGGAGCTAATGGATAAAAAATCCAAGGTTTTGATAAGTCTTTTTTTGATAGACTCATTTTATTGAATGTTCATGAAGAGGTTATCATTGAAAAGCTATGGAAGAATCTTGGTGAAATTTATCAAGTTAGATCCTTGGTAAATAAGTTATTCTCGAGAAAGAAGTTATATTCTATGAGGATGGAAGAAGGAGGGTTTGTGATTGATCCCCGATTATAATAGTTGTTGCACCCCCACCATATATGATAGCCTTTTTAACAACAAATGAGAGCTCCCCATTGAGCATGGGAGGATCTTTGCACGAGCTACCAAAGAACCTAGAGAAATTATGTCCTAAATATGTATATAGTGAATCCAAAACCACGAAAGATCATGTAAGAACATTTAAAAAACTCTATATTAGAGCTCAGATCGATCACCAAGACATAGTTTGTAGGTTGTTCCCATACTCACTAAGAGAATTTTCTTACAACTGGTACCTTAACTTTCCTAGAGGAATTACTAAATAGAAAGATCTTGAAAAAAAGTTCATAAATCAATTTAAGATGTACATAGATCCTACTTTTATGTATCACTAGTTTGTGTCTTGTAGAAAAGAACCCAATGAACCCATTAGAATTTACAACACGAGGTTCCCCAAAACATGCAAAAGGATGGGTGATCCATAACTTATGATTGAATTAGTGGTCATTCAAACATACTTTAGATCATTAGATCCCCTGACCATCTTATTCCTAAGAAGATTACTTGGAGCTAGCAGGGATACCTTGGACCATCTTATAACGAATCAATCATATTTTCTTAGTTAATGGATCCTCAAGTAGGAAACCCCTCTGGAGCATTGCCATCTCTAGGCTTGCATGGTATGCCAAACTAGATTCTTGCAATAAACAATGCATTGAGAAACCATACACACTTGATGAACCATATCCTAGGAATAATGAATTTATCCCAGTATTTGTTACCTTACCAACTAGTGAACCAGCAAAACCATACTACACCAATGATTGCATATTTAGGGTTTGGGCAAGAAATAAACATCACCATCGAGACATGATAGTCTAAATGTTCTTTTTTTGAACAAAAAAGAACACTTCTGAATCTAAGACATAAAGCTCAATTAGCATCTGAGTTCAAAGCTATGAAGAAAAATTTATCTCAAAAATGAACTCACTCATTTAAGGATTAGTCCCTCTTAAGGAGGAGATCTCCAAAATCCAAATTATAACTAGAACAATAATTAGAGCAATCAAGGCTTCCAAGATATGAATTTCAATTCACAAAGAATTAGACAACCTCAGAATACTAGAACAAACAATGGAGGAGTCCCAAATCCTCTAGATAATGCAACTACCATAAATTGTTCTCATGTAAATTCAATACACAAGGTTGTAGATTTCATGAGAATTTTGACCATAATGAGGCTAATCATTTATACATACAGATTATCTAGAATCATGCAAGGGACCTCTCGCTACATACTTGAAAATATGAATGCTATAATGGTTGACTCATATGCATTCATTGAGGGGAATCAAGGTTAGTGTATAGAGGGAGAGGAATTCACCTTCCCTTTTGAAAATGAAAATGGCTCAAAGAGTACTTACATCTTTGTTTTTCAACAAGGAAGTAATAACTACAACTTGAGAAGTCAATCGGAACCACTCACTAATGGGATTCCCCCTAGGTCTGGTTCCACTCCTCCAGACCCCATGCTGATAATAATTCTATAGTTCCCAAGGGACCCTTTGGAGGAAGTTTTAGACCTAGTACTCCCCATATTCTCAAAACTCCTAGTTAAAGTGAAGAAAAATACAGCATAGTAGAGGATTTAAAAAAGATAAAAGTTAATATCTCTATCTATGACATGTTGCAAAGTTGTCCAAACTAGAAAGATGCATTATTTAAATCCCTAGAAAGCTCCTGAGCTACACCCGTCAATAATCTTCCAAAGGATAAAATTCAAGTGTTGAGTACCTTAGATGTAATGGCTACGATATTTAAAGGCAAATTGGAGTTCCCATATTTTATTAAGTGTTTGAATGTTTGGAAAAAAAATGTACAATTGTTTGGTTGATTCTGGAGCCTCATGTAATGTGATTCCATACTCCATATGTCAAAAGTTAGGGACGACCCCTAAAGCTACTAATAGAGTTGTGGTGCAGTTAGACAAAATTGAGGTTAAAGTTAGGAGAATTAAAAAATGTGCATATGCAACTAGCCTTAGACCCCAAAGTCCAAGAATGCATTGATATACATGAGTTAGATATTTTGAGATGTATAGAATGTTGCTTAGCAGAGAGTGGACCAAATGTCTAAGGGGATGATTCTCTATGTTAACATGTATAAAATAAAATGTAAAATATGATAATTATGGAAAATTAATATGAGTACCTATAAAATCGCAATGAATTGAAAGTTAGCTCATGTGAAGCTGATGAGAACTACCTATAGCTAGGTATGATGTGACTGCTCATAATTGCAATTTCCAATGAATGATATGATTGCATGATGCGTGGTAAATGATGGTTGAGAAAGGCTACAAGATGTACGGGTGATGGGATATGAAATGAGTTGTATAGTTCATGTGAATTGAGAAAGGTAATATGAGTGATAGGTCTGTGGTGATGGATAAGTTTCATGTGCAGAAAATGGTAGTGGAAAGTATAGATATGCAATTAATTCGATGGGAATTTTTGAAATGATTAACAGGTAATTGCTATGGGTTCCTTCAATAATAGGTCCCTTTCTGAAGCTTGTCACTTTTAGGCATGAAACAAGTAGTCCCTATTGCTTTGACTATCAAAGAAAAAAATGAATGGGTTATTGTTGTCACTTGTGCAGTGTGTGCATGTGAATTTTGTGTGTGAGATTATTCTTGTGAAATATTAGTGGGTGAGTTGTGTAGATCATCGACTAATACGGTTGTGGAACTTGTAATGTCTGATGCTGAAACTTTGTGATCAGGTCCATTCTCCATGTCAGATTCATTATCATTTTGAGGTCCATACTTATGAATTAATGAAAGAAGGAATTCTTCCTTTTGTATTGGCTTCTTGTAAAGCTTAAGCCTATGTCCATTAACCAGTAATGAGATTCTTACTTCATCATTTTTTTGCAATTGGACTACCCAATTTGGGAATACTTTTTGTATCTCATATGGGCCAAGCCACCTTGTTTGTAACTTTTCCTCGTAGCCCTTGTATCTAGAGTCATAAAGAAAAGCCCAATCTCCCACACTGAATTCTTTTTCTTTGATAAGTTGATCATGCCATTTAGTTCTTTGGTTTTGAATAACTTTAGTGTGGTGAATAGCTTCCATTCTGATTTCATCAAGTGCATTCATATTATGTAATCTCTCATTTTGTGTTGTTGTCAAGTCCATACCCAATGCTACTGTTGTCCTCAATGTTTTGTACTCAAATTCTATAAGAAGAACTACTTTATTTCCATATGCCAACTCATATGGTGTAAACCATGTAGTAGTTTTCCAAGTTGTTTTATAGGCCCAAACTACTTCTAGCAATCTGGTTGTCCAACCCTTCCTATGAATTTGTATTGTCTTGGTCAAGATGTTATCAATTTTCCTATTTGTCACTTCTACCTGCCCATTGGCTTGAGGGTGATAGAGTTTGGAATTTTTGTGTCTAATCTCATACTCTTTAACCAATTTGGTGATCAACCCTGATGTAAATTGGGGACCTTGGTCTGTGAAAATTTCTCTTGGCACTCCATACCTTGTGAATATGTCTTCATATAGAAATTTTTCCACATTCCCATCTCTTGCAAACTCCAAAGCCTTAACTTCTACCCAATTTGTAAGATAATTTGTGCATACCAGTATATACTCCTTATTGTTTGATGTTGGTGAGATAGGGCCAATGGAGTCTAACCCCCATTTATCAAATGGTACTATTGCCATTTGTGGATGCAATGAAATTTCATTTGTCTTTGTTGGACTTCCCATTCTTTGACACCTATTATAGCTCCTAGTGTACTTTGTTGCATCCTTATGAAGAGTTGGCCAATAATATCCAGTATTGAGAATCTTTAGTGATGTCCTTTTTCTTGCAAAATGTTCCCCGCAGGGTTCATCATGGCATGCTCTAAGGATAGAATAGACCTCATCTTCTCTAATACATCTTCTCATTATATTATCTAGGTATGTGTAGTATAAATAACTAGCTATCCATGAGTAGGGAAAAAATTTGCAAACCAATTCTCTCTTTTCTCTAGGTGAGAAATGAGGTGGTGTTTTCCTTGCTACTATATAGTTGGAAATATTAGCAAAACAAGGTGTATGCAGAGATAGAGAAAATAAATGCTCATCTGGGAAGGAATCATCTACAACATCTTTTGTTGATTGAGTTGGTAGCTTGGATAGAAAAATTTCCACTACATTTTATATACTTGGCTTATCCACTATGGTGATGTCAAATTCTTGGAGTAATAACAACCATCTGGCAAGCCTACCACCAACCATCTATTTATTCATTAAATACCTTATTACTATGTGATTAATATGTATGGACACAAGATATATTGTGATGTAGTGTTTGAACTTATTTATTGCATAAACAACTACCAACATCTCTTTCTCTATCATTGTATAATTGAGTTCTACCCCTTGTAGATTCTTGTTGATATAATATATGACATACTCTTTGTTGCCTTCCTTCTATCCAAGCACTACCCCTATAGCAAAGTTAGAAGCATTTGTATGGATTTGGAAAGGTAAGGTCCAATTGGGTCCTCTCAAGATAAGTTATTTGGCTAATGCTACCTTGAGTGCTTCAAAAGAGTGTTGACAAACAACTATACACTCAAATTCTACATCTTTTGTGAGTAAAAAAAATAGCGGGGCTGCAAGTTTGCTAAAGTCTTGAATGAATATTCTATAATACCCAACATGTCCTAGAAAACTTCTAACATATTTTTGTTTTTGAGGCATAGGCAGCATTGATATTACTTCAATTTTATTGGGATCAACTTGAATTCCATATTTTGACACAAAATGTCCTAGTACAATTCCTTCTTTCATCATCATGAAACATTTTTCATGACTCAATGATAAATTGTTTTCTTCTCACCTTTTTAGGGTGTTCTCCAAGTTACCAAGTTCTTTATCATATGTATCCCAATAAGTTTTGAAATAATCTATGTAGACTTCCATGGAACCATGTGCAAAATCTGAGAAGATACTCAACACCACCCTTTGGAAAGTGGTTGGAGCATTACATAGCCCAAATGGTAGGACATAATAAGCATATGTGCCCCAAGGGCATGTGAAATTTATCTTATCCTAATCCTCTGGATCTATCTTAATTTGGTTATAGCCACTGAATCCATCTAGAAAAGAGAAGTACTTTTTCCCTACTAGTGAATCAAGTACTTGGTCAATAAATAGTAGTGGAAGGTGGTCCTTCTTAGTGGCACCATTCAATTCTCTATAATCAAGTATATTTTGCATGATCTACAATTCCTACATCTCAGTTTGCATAATGATTTTGGTACCTCCCTGGCTATGTGAATTCAAACAGGGACAATGTTGATGGTATTGATACTACTTGGACCGACATGACTTGCTTCATTCTTTGCAGTCGATCTTGATCAATTAATCTTGTTTTGAAGAATGTGTTTGGGCCCCGACATAAAATATGATGATCCACAACTAAATCTCTTTTATTTTGGATGATTTTTGGAGTTGACCCTTGCAATATCAATTGTTTCTTCCAACGGTCATCTTGGAGCCGACTTAATTGGAATTTTATGTTATTGCAGAGGATATATAGAAGATCAAATTCATTTGTGATCATGATGATTGCAAGTGTACAATGAAAGAGAAGAATGAAAAATATGAAGTGTCTGAAATCAGTGCAAAAGGATGATTGTGCAAAATAGTGACTGCATCGTCAACATGTGTTGGATGCTTCTTCAAAGCAGTTCATAATCATTTTCTTACTCTAAAAATTCATGTATCTTTCTCTAAGGCAATGAGTCTCATCAGGTCAATTGTATCTTTCTCTAAGACAATATACCTTAGTCTACAAGTCCATAGGAAATGAGCCTCAAACATTGTAATTTTTTGTTAGTAGTGAGCTACATATATTGTGAGTTAATCCTCACTGTGGTTTTTCCCTCATTGGGTTTTCCACCTGAAATCCTAGTGTCTCTATGTGATGCATGTGTTCTCTTTTTTTCCTTTTAGTTAATGTAATGTGTTGTTAATTCGCAAATGGAATTAGTTAAGTTTTAATCTATGCTGATTCACCCCCCCTCTTAGCACATCTTTGTGTTCAATAGTTGTACCAATAGACGAAAGGGTGGGTGTAAGAAGTTGGGTTCACAAAAAGCGGATGTTTTTTTTCTTGATTTTCAAAATTTGTCACAATTGGACTAAAAATTTGAAGCACTTACAATATAAGGTCTTAAAAAAGTCTAGTAATATGAAATGTAGTATTTTGAGTCTAGTTTTAAAATATGTAATTTATTTTAATACATATATGATACAAATTAATGTTTAATAGACATTTATAAAAAACACTTTTAAAAAGTCACTTTTTTAGGACCATACCATGCACATGTACGACCACCATAATTTTTCCTAAATAAAATTATTTTTATAATTAATTTTGGGGAAGGATGTGTATTATACTAAAGATTGATGAGAATTTTTTTTTATAATTTTTTTCTAAATATATTTTTTAATTAATTTTATTGCCTTAATTGTTGTTTTTGAAAACCCCTCATGTACAACCACCATAATTTGAGCTAAACTAATCATTTTTTGAGTTTTCTCATTGCATAAATATTTTTTTGTAGATTAATGTCGTATATATATTTTTACAAGAAAATTGAAAAATTAAAAGCTTTTAAAAAATATGAAAACTTAACGAAGCTTGGAGATGGCAACGGGAGGAGTTGCATTCTATGCGAGCATGGAAGCCTGTGACCTGTGAGGTTGCGGTTGCATTCCTTGCTTTCCCATTGCATGTCGTTGTTTCTTGCAGCAGGTGTAACCTTGTTTCCTAATCAGTGGTGGGTGATTCAGTATGTTGGGGGGGTTTTTTTCATGTGTGCAGGGGGGTGTTTTTATTATTCTTGGTTCGCTTTCATTTTCAGCTGCTTTGGGCTTTATTTAGAGCTTTCTTCTTTGAGGGTTTTTCCATGTCTCCTCTCTGGTGATGGATCAAGGGGAAGCTTTAGGGTCCAATACTACTATGGATTTTTGATCTTCCTTGGGAACAAAATCTCCTTCTCTTTCAATGAAGGTTTTCGATAATAACTTGTTCTCTAATGATTCAGGGAATGGAGGATTCACTCTGGTTGGAGGTCCTTGTATCCCAAAAGTTAATGGGTGCCTAGAACGAAGTAAAGATAGGCTGGTACTAATGATTCAACCAGATTTGATCATGAAGGATATTGAATGTTATTCAAAGTATGCTTTGCCCTGCAAATTTTTGGGAATGAGGGTTTCACTTCAATTTTTGGAGTCATGGGATCAATGTACTTGGTCCCCGGAGGGTGAGATGGAAATAATGTTGTTAGCAAACAATTACTTCATGGTGACATTTAATTGCATGGCATATCACAATAGAGTGTTTTCAAAGGTGAGCCTTATTTTCATAACCAAATTGGTTTATTTATTAAACCTTGACATATAGGTTTTGATCCTTTAGAGGCACTTCCAAATCAGGTTTTGGTGTGGGTTTGTCTCCCTAGATTTCCATTTGAATATTATAAAAATGACATCTTGCATCGAGTTGCTTCGTTGCTAGGGAAACTAGTGGGTCCTTCTCAGCAAACTCAAGATAGAAAGGTAATGACTTTTGCTCATATTTGTGTTGAAATGGATTTAAATAACCCTCTTCCAGATTCTTTGGAAATTCGTGCGGGTGCATGTTCTTGGGTGCAACAACTGGATTATGATGCATTACCCTTTTGTTTATGTCTCTATCATGAATATGGCCATCTACAGGGGAGATGTTCAAAGTCTAAATATTTTGTGTCTCAGATTGCTCAGCCTCCTCACAATCCTCCCAAGGTGGACAAAGGAAAGGACCCCATTCCTGGTGAGGATTTGGCACAGATGGTTGTATTCTTGTTAAGGCTCAGAATAAAAATCAGGGTCAAAAGATGACTCTTAAGGAGTGTCAGGAAGGAGATACCTTTAATATATTTGAGGTCTTGGATGATCTTAGTCAGCAGGAGGTGAATCCGGGAATGATGTTTATGGATCAGGGTGTTTTAGAAGGGGTTCAGGAAGGAATTATTCCAAACTACAACCAGACTTCTCATGAGACTAGGGTTGTGCAAATGGAAATAGTTCAGATCTTGGTGGTTCATGGGAGGTCTGAGACTCTTGTGGATACAAAGATGGGGGAGGGTGACATCTCTACTCCATTGGTGAAAGTGGGGTCTGATTCAGTAAAAGGTAGCAAGGCTTCTCCTTCGTTGGGAATTCTTCAAAAAGACCAAAAGAAAGGGGTTGTTGAGAAGTCTTCTAAAGTTGGGAGAAAGAAAGATATGAAAAAAATAAAGATGATGGGGGAGACTTTGGTGGAGTCAGGATCTGTTAAGACCCTAGATTCCCATTTTTCTAACCCTCCAAAATGATTGTCCTCTCTTGGAATGTAAGGGGTTTGAACAAAGGCCCTCGACAAAAATTTGTTTGTGATTTGGTGAGAACTCATTCTCCTAATATTCTTTTTTTATAGGAGACTAAGTTAATTGTTGAAGGTATGGTTGGTTTGTTACCTAAGTTGTGGGAGTGAGGTGATTGCTAGTGTATTGGGGCTTATTGGAATGCTAGGGGTGTGGCTTGCCTATGGAACCCATTGAAGATTCGTCCTCTTTGGTGGATGTCCTCCAAGTCTTCCATCTATGTGGTTGCTTCAATTTTGGAGTCAGGGGAAACTATTCTTCTTTCAAACATCTATGCGCCTACTTATTTTCCTAGTAAGCAGATATTGTGGTCTCATATTAATTTCATTTGAAGCATTGCTCCTTTTTCCCTTGGATTATTGCGGGTGATTTCAATGCCATTATTGAGTTGGATGAGAAGAAGGGTGGTATTGTGATATTGGAGCCCTTTGCTTTCCTTCCTTGAGATAACATATTTGCATTGAATTTGGTTGGCATTAAGCCCCATAATGGTCAATTTACTTGGAACAATAGGAGAATGAGAGAGAATTGTATTTCCAAGAGACTTGATCGTTTCTTGGTTTCCTGTTTCTGGGTTGGAGGATTGTGATCTACTTTCTTTGATATTTTAGACTAGAGGGGCTTGGATCACTAGCCTATTAATTTATCTGCTACTTTGGCATGGGTTGCTCAATCCCCCTCTTTCAAGTTCCATCTTATGTAGCTAAGAGATTCTTCTTTGCAGGAGCATGTGGTTGAATGGTGGAAGAGGGGAAGACTAGCTTATGGCACTACTATGTATTCTTTTTCCAAATTGTTGCAGTATGTAAAATATCAACTCAAAAGGTGGAATATGCAGTGCTTTGGCAATATTTTTCATGCTAAGGTTGTTGCCCAAGCTGACTTGGATGTCATCACTTGAGAGATAAGGGAGTTTTGTCTTTCTAAGGATTTACTCAGGGGGGAGGCATGGGATTTGGGAGCTTTGGAAGAGTGTGAGTTGCACGAGAAAATTTATTGGAAATAAAAGGCTCGAGTTGAGTGGTTACAAGAGGGAGACAAAAACACCGCTTTCTTCTTCAACTCGGTGAAGGCTAGGAGACATGGTAATTCTATTCTTGTTCTTGTGAATGACAAGGGTGAGCATTTATCTTCTTTGTAGGATATGTCTAGAGAAGCTTTGTAGTTCTTTGCTTCTTTATTTTGAGAAGATTCTTAGGATGGTTTGGCAGAGGAAAATCATGTTTTAACTTATATCCCCTCTTTGGTTACTAGGGAGTGAATGAGCATCTTTTGGGCAACATCTCGTTGGAGGGATTGGAGGCTACTATTTTCTAGATGAAGAAAGGGAAAGCCCTGGCCCCTAATGGCTTTCTGGTTGAATTTTATCAAGAATTTTGGAATATCATCAAGCTGGACCTTTTGGAGGTGGTTCATGAGTCTCAAAGGAATAAGCAGAAGTTGAGGGCTTTGAACACTACATTCCTTGATCTCATTCCCAAATGTGAGGGGGTGGATCATCTGAGTCAATTTTGACCCATCTCCCTTTGTAATGTGGTGTATAAAATCATTTTCAAGCTGAATGTCGAAAGGCTAAAGCGATGGCTTACAAGGATTATCTTTGAGGAACATATCAGTTTTGTGGAGGATCAAAAAATTCTAGATGGGGTGGTCATTGCTACTAAAACCATTCATTCTATGGTATCCTTGGAAGAAAATGCTATGTTCATCAAGCTAGATATGGAAAAGGCCTATGATAGAGTGAAGTGGTCCTTCTTGCAAAAAAATGCTATTGCTTTTGGTTTTGTTGAGGAGTGGGTCCAGTGGGTTATGTGTTGTGTTACTTCCACTTCTTTATCTGTGTTGATAAATGGTGAGCCTTCTTCTCTTTTTAGTGATTCTAGAGGCCTTCGTTAAGGGGATCCTCTCTCTCCTTATTTATTTATCCTTCTTGTTGAAGGCCTGGGGAGATTGGTGAAATGTAAAGTGGAGTTGGGTTTTATCCAGTAATGGGGGTGGGGAAATGGTTTGCCTCCTCAATCTCACCTGCAATTTGTGGATGATATTGCCTTGATGGGTATGGGTAAGATCAAATAAGTTATGAATTTACACAAGGCTTTGGATATCTATCTTGTTGCTTCTGGTCAAAAGATTAATGAAGATAAATCTTCCATTTTCTTCTTCAATACTTTGAGGCCTATTCAACAAAGGATTGCTCGTATCTTGAGGTTTCAGATTGGTTCTCTTCCTTTAACTTATCTTGGTATTCCTATCTCGGTTGGTAGAATTCCCAGGGAATCATGGCAAAATATTTTGGACAAGTTTCATGCAAAGGTTAATCATTGGACTCATCGATGGTTATCCTTTGCTGGCCCTTTTCAGTTACTAAAGCATGTGTTGCAAGATCTTCCTATTTATAGGTGCATGCTACAGGTGGCACCAATTGGGTTCGTGAAGGATTTGAATTCTCTGGCCAGACAATTTTTATGGGCAGGTAGCTTGTGCTCTTCCAAGTGAAGCATGGTAAAGTGGGATATTGTGTGTAGCCTGAGGCATTTTGGGGGTCTTGGATTGCGGTAGTCGACTTGGTTTGGACTAGCATTGGCTAGTAAGCTTTGTTGGAGGTTGTGTGTGGAGCAAGATCATATCTAGGCTAGGATTTTATCTCACAAGTACCTTTCGGGGGTTTTGAAGGAGCTTCCCAAGTATCCTCTAGTGGGGAAAGGTTATGTGATTTGGGGAACGCTTAAGAAAGGGGCTACATTGGTCAAGGAGGGCTTGTTCTGGATATGTAATAGGGGGACTGAGGCTCTCTTTTGGTCTGATTCTTGGAATGTATTTTCCCCCATTTTGCATCAATATCTTAATTTGATGAATCTTTGTCAACGCTTCTTGGAGGCTGGTTGGTCAAGGGTGAGTGATTTTAAGAATTTTTATCCATGTAGGCATATGGAGGTGGCTAGGTGGAAGGATCCTTGTGATTGGCTTGTTATTGGGTTGGAGAAGGATTGTGTTGATCTTCAAAATATTTTGGCTAGTAGATAATGTAGTTCTCTTAGGGATAAGGATATTTTGGCTTGGAGCTCGAATCCTAAGGGGGCTTTCATTGTGGCTAGTGGATACTAGGAGTTGTCTCGTACGTTTGGGGGGATGGAGGCCTCTTGGTGGAAACATGTGTGGAACAAGTTTTCATGGCCAAAGCGTAATTGTTTTGTATGGACTCTAGCTTGGAATAGATGTTTGACTTGGGATAATCTTCGGAAGCGGGAATTCTAGGGTCCCTCTATTTGTGTTTTGTGTGACTGCAGTGAGGTGGATTCTTCCCATTTTTTTTTTTTGTTGTCTTTATTCTATGCTACTCTAGCATTGTTAGTGGGCTGTTTGGAAACATCCCTATGCTCATGCTTCTTCCCTTGTTGAGATTTGGAGCAGTTTGGGAAGACCCCCTTCCTAGGCCTCTTTCCTCCAAATTGTGTGGTGCATTGGTCCTATGTCCATCCTTTGGAAAATTTGGTTAGAAAGGAATCTTAGGATTTTTTGTAGGGATAGGTTGATGGTTCAACAGGTTTTTCATATAATTGTTGGTATGATCCAACAGACAGTGGAAGCCAAATGTGAAGTGTCTTTTCCATTGGAAATAAGTGATGATGAGATTGTGAATAGATTGGGTTTACAAGAGTTGAATCCAATCTTTGTTTGTGTGTCATGTCCCCGTCTAGTTGACATCTCTCATAGCAGTATGATTAGCCTATTATGCAACCCTCGTAGGCTGATAGGATGGATAGAGGGTCTTGATGGAGCTTGGCTTGGCTTTAGTTGTCAAATTGTTATCAGTTGGCTTTCGTTCGGGCTCGTTCGGACACCATTTGCTCAGATTGCTATTTTTAGCAGTTTTTGGCACTCAGCGGAGCACCCCTGCTATTTTTAGCAGTATGGTTTGGTCACGTGCAGAATCACTTCCTTATTCGTCAGCTTCAGATAGTTCGTGCATCGGGCATATATTGAGAGAGATGTTAATATTTAATTGATTTAATTAAATATTAATTATTGGAGCTTATATTATTAAGTTATAATATTTTAAATATTATAACTTAAGTGGTTTTTGCTGAAGGGGTCGACCAACATCAGAGGGGCCATTTTTAATTATATTTTATAATTAAAAATTTGATCGAAGACTATTGGGAATAATTAAAAGAAAATTTCAATTTATTTTTAATGAAAACCTAATTGTGAGAAATCGAGCTTTTGAAGAATATAAGGCATTTTCATTGAAAATCGAGCCATTCATGATTGTGTTGACTTTTGCTAAGTATTTTCTTCTGAAGATAGAGCCAAGGGTTCAGGTTTTTGATTTGCATTGGAGAACGTGCAATCTTCAGTGTGTGTGATTCAAAGGCTGTGAAATACTAGCTGATCTATTGCCAGGTAGAGAGATAACTTTATTCTGAAGTTATCACAGAGCATCACAGGTGAAATATATTTAGGGGTTTTCAATGAGATATTCATCCAGAGGAGTTTTATCACTTAGGCGCCTATTCCATTGAGATCTGGAGATTCTAAAGAGGGTCGTACTTTTCATTAATTGCTGTTGTCACAGCCCTACCACCATCACAGCAGGGCCATACTTTTTTATGACATGTTAATCGCTTTCCTTCTGGGCAGTTCAATCTCATCAACAGGGGCGCAGTAGATATCAGATGCACTTGCAATCTACAGATAGAGGGAGAAGCTGAAATTATTGAAAGCCGTACCATTCAAGCATTAAATCAATTTGCTGCAATCAGGTTCATTTGATTGATATTTTATCTTATCTAGCCTATAGATCTGAGATTCTTTATTGTAATGGCAGTGGAAAAATAATACAAATAATAGTTATCGATTTCTGAGTTCATTTATGCTAGATCTGGAAGCGTTGTATTTGTTTAAGATTTTTATATCAATTTCTTTCAAAAATCGCATTATCTCTTTATTGCACAAAAACCCAAAAATAGTCAAAAACACAAAAATAAACAAAAACAGTCAGATTTAGAGTTTAGCGAAAACAAGGGTTTCTTCAGTGGTATCAGAGCTAAATCCTGCCCTCCTGAGGGTTTAGCAATCTTATGCAGCCACAAGAGTTTGGGTCACACAGGTATTATACTTGCAGGAGAGCCTTGATTGACAGGCAACAAGGTTCAATTTGGCAGCCGGGAAACATGAGAAAGGAAAATTAATATCAAATAATGGTTAGTGCTACAGCTGAGTTACATAATGCATAGTCTCGCATTTCGATTTGTTGATAATACAGGTTTTTGCTTTGTATCTGGTCGAGGAAATCGCATAGATTTATTCATTGCACAAAAATCCCAATCTCAACACAAAAAAATCCACCTCAAGTCAAATTCTAGAATTGTAAAGCGAAAACAGTCAGCGACTTTAGATCAGAGAAAACCCTTAAGATTCTGAGTGGTTCATCATTTAGCTAAAAATCCAAGCTATTGAAGCACTTACCTGTGTAATATGGTCCATTGAGAGTCTAAAAATCATATATGCAGCCACTTAAGTCAGGACCATACCATTGGGTCTACGAAGAAAGTGAGGAATAGTAGAGAGGGAAAGGAAAGATGGTAATTGTACAAACGAGCAGGTGTGAATCACATATATCAGGCATTTTCAAAGAAATGATCTTCAAGGCTGTACCTTGTGAGTCACTAGATACCTATCTAGAGCCATTGATCAGGCCCTTGACAGTGAGAAGAAAAGGAGGGTGGGATGAGGCACTTCGAGATGCATAGAATGTGATTCACGAGGAGATATTATTAGGGAATTGCCATCCCAGGGGAGCATACAGTTGCTGACATGATTCAGGGTTTATACATGAGATTCTCATGAGAGGCATCCCCACTTTCACTTTTGACCTCATAGCTTAGTTGAGCTATACAGTATTAATGACTTGGAGAGCTCCCTCAGTAGGGATTATGATTGACACGTTTCTTTGATAGAGTCGCTCCTTTGGCAGTTGTTCAATCTGTGGTACAAGGGCACGTAGAGGCCTAGATGACCGTGGTTGCAATCTCAGCAAGGAGGGATTGGAGGCGATGAAGCAATGGACCTTTCCACTTCTTCCGGGTGCAAGGAGTTCGCTCTTATCTTCAGACGATAGCTGCATCGGTATTATGATAGATGGAGAGAAAAATAAACAATAATAGTTGATCGCTTATAGTGGTAGTTAAATATGATATATTACGGTTAAATCGTGGAGAGGTGGCTTATGGCTTTGGCTTCTAAATGTTTTTGGTACCTTCACAAAGGAAGATGAAGAAGTTATCTTGGATTAACATCATGGCAGGACAAGGCCATTTCATCGAAAAAACAAAATACAAAAAATAACAGAGGGCAAATTCATTAAAAAAAAAGCAAGGTTTTAACAAGTGTGTTCGTAAATTTATTATTTAATTAAATTAATTGAAGCTTCAAAGCATAATATATTTGATGAATCAATGAAATTTCAATGAATTTTTAAGCCTCCTTGAAGATGGCATTTTCTTTGAAATTCATGATTGTGTTGACTTCAATGAGTATTTTGAGTGATAATGCAATGATCTATTGCCAGGCATAGAGATAACTTTATTCTGAAGTTATCACAGAGCATCACAGGTGAAATATATTCAGGGGTTTTCAATGAGATATTCATCCAAAGGAGTTTTATCAGTTAGGCGCCTATTCCATTGAGATCTGGAGATTCTAAAGAGGGTTGTACTTTTCATTAATTGCTATTGTCACAGCTGTACCACCATCACAGCAGGGTCGTACTTTTTTATGACATGTAAATCGCTTTCCTTCTGGGCAGTTCAATCTCATCAACAAGGGCACAGTAGCTATCAGATCCACTTGCAGTCTACAAATAGAGGGAGAAGCTGAAATTATTGAAAGCCGTACCATTCAAGCATTAAATCAGTCTGTTGCAATCAGGTTCATTTGATTAATATTTTATCTTATCTAGCCTGTAGATCTGAGATTCTTTATTGTAATGGCAGTGGAAAAATAATACAAATAATAGTTATCGATTTCTAAGTTCATTTATGCTAGATCTGGAAGCGTTGTATTTGTTTAAGATTTTTATAACAATTTCTTTCAAAAATCGCATTATCTCTTTATTGCACAAAAACCCAAAAATAGTCAAAAAAACAAAAACAAACAAAAACAGTCAAATTCAGAGTTTAGCGAAAACAAGGGTTTCTACATTGTGTTAGAAGAGGTAGGAGGGCTAAAAAGAAGGTTCAAAGGGTTGGAAGATGGTTGCCTCCTTTGACGAATTTTCTAAAGATTAATACAAGTGGGTCCTCTAGGGGTAATCCTGGGCCTGCTGGGATTGGTGGAGAGGGAAGAGACTGTTCTGGTTCAGTTATTTTCTTTTTCTCCATTCATAAGGGGCGGCATTCTAACAAATTTATGGAGGGGCTAGCAATTCTCTGGGCTATTGAGTGAGCTTGTGCCTTGGGTTCAAGGCATAGGATTATCTGTGAATCTAACTCACATATTATTGTTAATATGTTGCATGAGCAAAAGGTTGTTGATGTTAATTGGTAGATTGTGTTGGTGGTTCGACCGATTTTGCAAAGGTGCTCTATGTTGGAAGTGGTGTATTTTTCTCACATTCTATGAGAATGGAATAGGGTTGTTGAATATTTGGCTAGGTGGGCTTTAGAGCATGTGGATGATTGGAAGTTTGAGGGGTGGGGACAATTATCCCCTGATTATTGTCAAGATTTAGAGAAGGTCATTGCTGATGATATGGAGGGATAAGATGTTGGTGGTTGTATGGAGGGTGGTTTTTGTTTTGGATGGGGGTTCTAGTGTTTTCCTTCGTGGGAGTCTACGGGTTCCCTATTCCTTATGTATTGTTAATTTCTTGATTTCAATAAATTTTTTACCCCTTTTATTAAAAAAAAAATGAAAACCTAACATTTCAAGTTTATGGACCAGTTTCCTCATAAATTAATTAAAAAATAAAAAAATCCAATCATAAAAAAATATATATATGTTTGAAAACCATACATCTTCATATATAATGGGTTTTAATTTCATAAAAAAATTGAAATAAAAGTTATCAGCCAAATTTCCAAAGTTTTTTTCTCTTGGCATTGTCATGACCTTGTACTTGCAGGTCCAAGGCTAAGGATCATGTTACCATGCCTTTCCCAAGCAAAAAACTAAGTAAAAATGTGGGTTGAAATTTTATTTTTTTTAAAACAGGGACTTGCTTTAAAATGGACACCATTCTATTTTACGAACAAAAAATAACAGATAAATTAGGAACAACTACCCATTCTATTTTTAGAAAAATCTTGGTGAGAGGTGGCAGGAGGTTAAAAAGAAGGTAATCGTTATTTCATGTCACTTTTCAATTTGTTGTTGGGATAAAATGAAACCACCGTCATTTTTAAAAAAAACTTTTACGAAATGGGCACCTGTTTAGGATGAGATCCTAAATCGTAATAGTTATGGGTTCTAATTTTAGGCTTGGTTCCTCGTTCCTATCCAAATATTATTTTGCTCGAAACTTCCACTATATGTGGACCTAACTTCTTGCTTTTACTCAAAAAATTTCATTTATTTACATTTTTTAAATCTTGATGTTATTTACCTAATTCATTTAATGAGTAATGACAAGAAATAGGTTGGTGGATTAAAATAACAAGGAAACATTCTAGGAGCAAGTGGATAGGGAAATGAAGTCAATGGTGAGTAGTAAAACAAAGTGTAGAGAAAAAGTAGAAGACACATAACATAAGCCAATCAAATTTCCACTATAATATGGACACTAATATTATTTGCCAAATTTGACACTCACCATATAGGGACACTTTTTGCATGGAAAATACACGCCAGAAATCCATATACGTCAAGTGAGCAAGAATTTTTCGTTGGCATAGGTGTGAAATGTTCATATAGAAGTGAAGTTAATGGAAAATGACATGAGAGGATGAAGACCCCACCTAAATCAAAATAGTAGCCAAAGTGTCTCAAGCACATTCCTAAAGTTGCTAAGCTAGTAAGTTTTTGTCCTAGTCTAGAAAAATGGTTAATATGCCTTTGGCATACAGTTGCACTAAAAAACCATGTAAAACACCCCCCTAGATTTTCAAAAGCATGGCCAAAGTAAATGAGGTACACACTCAAGGTGCTCTAACCATCAAAATTCTCCACCAAGATAAAAGAAAGTGGTTTACTTGATCAATTCTTCTACTCGGGTTATTTAAATTTGGATCAAGTAGAGGAAAGGTCCACCAAAGACAAAAAGGGGGGGCAGGGTCACCAGTATATTCATCCTTGTCTTAAAACAATGGATCAAGCATTAGCAGTGCACACCCAAGGTGATTAAGCCACTCAAATCTTCGACCCAAGTTCAAAAAGTAACATAAACACCATAACTTTATACCCTTAAATTAAGTTGTTGATAACAAGCTCGGTGCAAACTTGTAGTGGCTTAGCCACTTGAAAATTCATTGTCATATTTTGAAAGTTAGAAGTGTCACTCCAAAGTTCTAACAAGATAGTTTCAAGTGACGCATATACATGAAATAAGTGTCTAATAATCTAATAAACTTTAGCAACTATGTCAATTTATTCCTAGGCTATTTTTTAGCCTATTTCAATCGACCATGTTTGCCCAAGCACACAGTAGTAATGATTTTTAGTATGTTTTAGACCTCATGAAGGTATAATGCACTAGTTTAAGACTAGAAGGAAGGATAGTTTCAACCTTTTAAAGAGGAATATTAGCAAGGCTTCCAACCACCTAGGGTTTGGGGTTGTGTGATAGTTTTTATCAGATGGAACAATTAGGACAACAAAGGAAAAGGGTAGTCATAGATTTTTAGTCTAGGGTCAATTTAACTTAGTTTTAATTTTTAGGTTTAGTTTAGATCTCAAGTAGCTTTTCCTTAAATTTTGAAGAGAGGTTTTAGCTCGTACACTATTCCATTTTGTGTTGTCTTACAAGAGACAAAATGCTAACAAAAAGTAGTGTACTTGGATGGTGTATCCCCAATAATTTAATGTCATTCGAGTTCCCCAACAAGGAGTCTGTAAGATGTCCTCTCAATTACAAGTGCAATCTCAGGGTTGTCCCCATAAAAATAAATAGCCAAGGGACATCCTAGGGTCCTCAAAGCCTCTCAACCATCATGGGCTTGTTTGGAAATTCCTAACAATTTATTCTATGAAGATTGAAAACACTTTTTTTAAGAAAAATTCTAACATAAGATTAGGGGTGATTATATTTTTCAAGTATATTATTCTTAGGTGTGTACTATAGTAGTAAATGCATTATGGGAATGTTAATGCATCCTTAAAAAATTCAAAGACTTGTAACCTAAGTTTGGGTGGTCGTCTCTATGAAAACATGACAAACTATGAGATCTATGATTTTGTAATTAAGGGACCTAATTATAAATGTAGTCTTGCTTGGTGAATGAATTGGTGAAAAATTAGTATGACTTCATGATTTTATCAATGGTTAGTACATGTGCATATTATTGCTCTCAACTTGATGAAGCATTTTTTAAAAATAGGTAAATTGGACCATAAATCCAAGAGCAATAGGCCTACCTTACCATTACAAGTAAAAAACCTATAGTAGTATAAGGACTAAATCCACATAGGACAATTTTGGATTAGAGGTGTTTAGTTTCCATGCAAAGAAAACAAAGGCATTAAGTGTGCTCATCGGAGTGTTGGTGCCATATTCTACCAACAAAGATTTGATTCAACTTCAAATTTGAATTGTTTGTAATGAATAGGTAATAATGAGTCATGATATTTAATTTTCTTGTGTGGATAGTCGTACTATAAAATATATAGAAATAAAAATATTAAAAAAGGAATACAGGTTACATCATATTTGTCCTTCATCACTTCATGATCTAAGGCCTAGGATCATAAACAAAGGTGTTGGATTCCTTGTAAGAGTTCTATCAAGTCTATAGCATCTAA
Source organism: Sequoia sempervirens (assembly GCA_007258455.2). Taxonomy (NCBI): domain Eukaryota; kingdom Viridiplantae; phylum Streptophyta; class Pinopsida; order Cupressales; family Cupressaceae; genus Sequoia; species Sequoia sempervirens. The sequence goes on from VDFB02191251.1 coordinate 181,919, forward strand.
TAGAATTTTAATCTTTTTTCCTCAACCATCCTCAAAACCATGTCCTTGAACTCAAATAAACACTAATTAACAATGTGTAACACTATTCCGATTTGTAGCCAAATTTACCACTTTCTTGATTATCATCCTAGAATGTTGTAATATAGCAAGACTTTTTGTTTAGTTTCAAGATATTTTATTTGCATTATACTAAATTGTTTAGTTTTTCCTTTAAATTAAGGTCAATGACTTAACCATCCATATCAACATGAAATCCAAAAATTTGAATTAGCCTCTACTTTAATCACAATATAATATAATTTATTGCATTCTTTAATTCCAACAAAAATCAAATTGGTTCTTGAATATTGTTAACGCTCTCCCCTATGCATGGGAAAGTGAACATAACATTTCCTTATTTTGAGAATTCATAAACACCCAATGTGTACACATTTCCACATGAAGAGAGTTAGAGAGTGCTATGAAGTTCCATATGACGAAGGTATATTTTAATTCCAAAAAAAATACATTAAAGAGGCCTTAACAAAAATTTATATTCGCATTGCTCCCTTTTGCTAATGTCTTCCAAAGTTGATTGTATACATGTCTCATTGTCTACTAGATATCAAAATATTGTATGTTGATCAATGTCAATAATGCTAAAGTAAAATAATTAATATTTAATTATTTATTACTCTTTATGTATTAAGCCACCTTATGTGGCAATGTATCACTTGAAGAGGTAGTTGAACTCTTCAGGGATGTGTGACATTTCTCATTTGCCACTTGATGGAACATTGTTGCCACCTTGAGTTGAACACTCTGAAGAGTTAACACAATTCTAATCAATTACATTTGTATTGTATTCTTTTTTCAGCTCAACCAAGTGTCATCACTTGACTAGTTGATATTGGCTCTCACATGGTGTGAGAGCTTTTTTGGTTCAAAGTGTTGGTTTGGTAATATGAATAGTTAATGGTTAGTTTTTTTTGTGTTAGTTTTGTTTTTGCATGTTATTGGAGAATTGCACAGGTTCTGCTTGGAGTTTCAAGGTTTATCAAGATATGTTATTGAGGCCAATTCTCAAATTGATCGATCTGATGTAGAGGTCAACTTGTTGTTTTGAGGAACCGCGAAGCATAAGAAACAAATTCAAACCATAGAGGAGGCATCTATTTAGGTGTTGATGTGTTTATCATTGATAAGCTCTTCATGGATGCTTCATGCTTGCACTTCAGGAGTTGAGGAGTTGATCATCATGTCATTATAGATGGTGTTTGTTGAGTGGAATTGTTGATAGGATCCTCATCTAAGAATTGTATTTATTATGTCAACTTAAAGGTTGCAGTGGTTGTCATGATCTTCATACATCATACTGCAGAGTTCACTTGCTTCATGATTCAGGAGTTCACAGAGTTCACGACATATTTATGTGTCATGTGTTCATATAAGAGGAAGACCTTGCTTGTCATAGAGTCTTGATAGTCTTTAACCATTGCAGATCATGTACACAGAAGGTTGAAACTTGATCACCTTGCATTTGGTCATTTCAGTGGATTGATGTTCACAGTGTTGTTTCTTAGTGGTGGAAGCTTGTTGGTAGTGTTCATGGTCTATTTGTATTCATTGTTCTTGACAAAGTTGGAAATTGTTATCGTTTATCTCACAAAGTTGTCATTGGAAGGGGTTCACTTGATGTTTATATTGGAAGCTTGCTGATAGTTTCTAAGGTCTAGTTTTTTTATTATGCTGAGATTTACATTCATATACTTTAATTCAAAACCCTAAGAGTTCTAAGGCTTCAAAGGCTTAAAACCCTAAGCATATCAATGCTTATATCAATGGCACAACTTTTTGCATCAAGGGCATATGGTCAAGAAAATTTCAGGTGAAAGTTTAACTTGTTGATCAAGAGCACGCTATTGAGTGTCAAGGGTTTATTTGTTCATTAACCCTTTAGTTTATTAAAACCCTAAATGGAGTTTGAATGTGCAAAGTCTATAGTAACTTCTTTTTTGTTATTTTTGGAAGGTGACTTGCTACAACAAGTTAAAGGTATCTTAAGTTGTGTGATCAAGGGTTTTTAAACATTCTTAAACCAGCCCTTCTCCTTAGTCAACCAGTCTAGTCAGTCAACAAGCATTGTTCGTTGCTTTTTAAAGGAAGATCAACATCCCTCTTTTAAATATCATCTGGTGGGTGTTGAAGATCCAAGGGTTCTCATTGAAAAACAAAGAACAGTTACCTTCCAAGCTTGACTTTGACAAGAGTTTGAACGTCACAAGATTGTTTTTTGGTTTGTTTCTAAATGAATGTGAAGAGTCTCTGTTTGTTTACAGTTGGCGCTAATTTTTGTAGGATTTCTTTTGCTTTTTGCAAGTGAATATCCTTTGTATCGAGATAAGATGAAGAGACATACAAATTTTTGAAGTTGAAGATATTGAGTGTAGGGTTTAAGAATAAAAAATAATGGTGATTGATTATGACTGCTATGAAAAGAAGACAATATCCTATGTCTGTATTATTGAGAAAAGCAGATGATTGATGAAGGGTGAGATGGTGGTGTCTACATGTGAATGAAGGAGAATAGGAGCTTTGACTGAATATGAACAGATGTAATTCATGTGAAATAAAGTATGTGCAATATTCTAAATTGATGATCACAAGGTGTTTCTTCTACAAAGTCAAGATGAGGTCTTTATAAAGAAAAGATAAAAGAAGAATATTGACATAGCAGGTAATTAGGGTTCTAAATGATATCTTTGCATGGTTGAAATCATGGAGTATGGTTTTTGTGCAGATTGGATTGATCTAAATGAGCTCTAGAGATTTGGAGTTTTTGAATGTGTGATGTTGGTTTTTGAGAAGTATATTTTTTATTAAATATGATGACAGGCAAAGTATATGTATATGATGTTTTTTTATCAGATTATGAATATCATTGATGAAGAGAATATGATATCAAGTTAATGCTCTAATATTTGATCTGTACTTGAAGACAACTATTGAAGTTTGTATGAAGACAGGTTTGTGAAAGGTGAGTATGAAGATATATCAAAGCATGATGACATGTTTGTAGTCACAAAGTTGTTTGTTTTGTCAGAATGATGCTAAAATGTTGAGATAAGGTAAATAAAACTTTGATGAATTTTTTGCTTGAGCAGTGGTTTGAAGTGAAACAGAGAAACCCTCTGTAATCTATTTTTTTCCTGTATTCAGATTGGAGATTGGTCAGTAGTGGAGATTGGTTAGTGAGACCTTGGAGTTGGAGTGATAAGGAGTGGGTGCTCCTATCAGCTTTGTTTTCCCAGTGAGACAGTGGTTAGAGAGACCTTGGAGTTGGAGTGATAAGGAGTGGGTGCTCCTATCAGCTTTGTTTTGCCAGCGAGGCAAGGGTCAGTGAGACCTTGGAGTTGGAGTGATAAGGAGTGGGTGCTCCTATCAGCTTTGTTTTGCCCGTAAGGTAGGTGTTAGTGAGACATATTGTGAGATGGCCAGTTAGGCTTGTATGTGATCAGTGAGATCCTAGTCAGTGAGGCTTGTGTTGTCAATGAGACACACAATTTGTATACAGCAAGGTGTTGGCTAGTATGGCCTAATAAAGCTTTTATTGAGAGTGGTTTTTTCACCCTTTTAAAGTTTTTCCACTCATAAATACTGTGTCTCATCTTCCCTTGGTGTTGTGTTGTTTTGTGATTCACATGTGATGTTGTGACTTGCACATCTTTATGTTTTCTCATGAAATATAACATCTAAAGTTTTGGAAAATTAAGTTTATGTGATTGATTTATTGGATCAGTGATTCACCCCTCCCCTACCCTTAGTGATCCTTAGTATTCCTACATTACGCGCCAAACATATCTACTGGCAAGGGTTTCAACAACTCCAATGCAACAATTACTATTCCACTGGAAGCAGCATCATATTCTATGCGGCCCTATCTGCCATCTCCAACGCCTTCCAACATTCTCATCGGCCAATTTTCGATAGAAGAGGATATGTGAGGAGGCCTCAACCTTGGTGTGGCGATCAGACAGTATATGGAGTTTTTTAAAAGTTACTCATTGTACCATATTGTCTGTCGACCACCATTCTCCCTAGCCGCGCCATATGTTAAGGAATATTTGCCCCTCTCTACGGCCTCTTCCCACATAGGTGGTTCGATCAAATACAAAGGCATTTCTTTTTGTTGGCAATAAATCTCTGTTGCAGGCCTCCAAATCCCATTGTTTGTGGCATTAGTTGCTTGCATTTACGTCGTTGTATATGAAGTTTCCATCTGCATCACAAGGCGACCTTACCATTGGTGTGGGATCCTTGACATGCAGCAAGGAAGTTAGCAAAGGCCGTGCAAGAAGGAAGAAACAACAAGGTATAAGGTTGTTTGATTGGCACAATTCCAGTAATAGCCTTTTACCAACTTTGCCTTTCATCGCCCGATTGCATGCCTCTTGACTGGGCCTCATTGTGTTGCACCTGCCAATGTTTGAATCGGTATTTACTTGCAATTATTTGTGAATAAAAACATTGGTGTTGCTTCCACGAGGCGCCAAACATGTCCACAACTCTCCACGCGGCCTCTTGACTTGGAATCCCACTTAAATAGCAAGAGTTTGTGTTCAATTTGTAATTGACAATGATAGGTCTGTATACATGATACACTGTATTACAGTTTTGGTACATTACAAGTACTAACCACTAGCGGTTTAATAGCTGTCAGTTTTAAATGTTACTATTTCAACTTGTGTTTTATGCTAACTTGTCATTTTAACCATCAAGCACCTACAAGGGGTTTTTTTCATTTTGAATGGTAAGTTAAAAAATCAATTGTGAATAGTCATCAGAGTGTTCTTTCTCAGACAAACTAGTGTAGCATTGAGACGATGTAAAAGTTGTATTGTTAAACACAATTTTTTGTCTCCTCTTGTAAAAGGCAAACTTTTAGTTTCTAGTGGAAAATTAAGCACGTATGATTATTGTATCATTTGATTAGCTACTCACATTGAATAATGCTTTTGTAAAAGTGAATATCACTTGCCCATTTCATTGAAAAACAATATCACACTCAATTATAAAGTGTCATTATTCGTTACTTCAAATTTTTTATATGCACTAAAACATATAAAGTGCTGAAATTTAGGGTGAGTCAAAATCATAATCAAGGGGGGTTGTCTTGTGTGTTATTTTGCAATATGGACATAACCCTAACTCCATTTAACTTCTATGAATGGAAGCAATCAATGGAGATAAAGCTCGATAAACTAGGATTGCATTGTGTCTCTATGGGTTTGGAATTTGAACCTACATGAGCAACTGAAAAATGAAAATGGCAAAATTGAAATGATGAAGCCTATGGAACATTGTGTACATTCATTTCTTTTGACCTTCTCTTTCACATTGATTCTACCGCAACACCTAATGATGCATGGACAACATTAGAAAATTTGTTTGGTAGGCAAGATGTCATGAAGGGACATCAATTCGAGAATGAATTAATGTCTTAATCCACAAGATTTTAACACAATACAAAAGTTCTTTAGTAAATTAAATTTGCTAAGGTTTCAACTCAAACAAAGTGGAATAGAAAAACAAGACGAACACTTGGTCCTAAGTATCTTCTCAAAATTAGGTCCTCAATATTTAGTATTTGTTTCTACTTTTCATGCAACAAAGAATGTTTTGGTGCACTCTACAATATGCCATCACTCTCAGATTTTGTTGTTTCTCTCACAAAGGAGCAAGACAAACTGATTCAAATGGGTGCCATGCAACATTCAAAGCCACAAGTTCTTGTTGCAACTAAACAAAAGGACAACGAAATAAAAATTGGTAAAGCACAAAAAGTGAAGTGTGCTTTCTACAAGAAAACTGGGTATAATGAAGACAAATGTATGAAGAAAAATATATACCACCTTAAGCATCTTGAGCAACAAGGGGTTCCTATCTCCATCAAAGAATCATCTAGTTCAACATCTAAAAGAAAAGTACTAATGGCTATTATAAGTTTAGAGATTGATAAATGAGTTCTTGATTCAGGAGCATCACATCATATGTCTCCTTATCCAGAAGTGCACATGTCCTTTTATCCTTTTGATCTAAACAAAATACAAGTAGTTAATAACACTTTCATATGTGTTTGTGGATAAGGTATAGTTGAGATATGCAATCAGAATGTTCCTAATGTCTTGTTTGTTCTTAAATTGGAAAACAACATTCTTTCCATTTATCAACTTACAAAATATGAGAAGATAGTTGAATTTACATCAACTTCAGTGACAATTCGAGACCCTCGGAGCAGAGATATTTTTGCAATGGGTGAGCTTGATCAACTCTCTCACGTTTATACATTTTCACACTTTGCTCCATTGGATTCATACTCACAAATTCATTTTTCCACTTCTAGTATGAACAGTTTATCTCCTCCACTATATCTTGTTGCATTAGAATTCATAGGTGCTTCACCGAGTGCATCCATAGGTTCTTTCCAGTAGATCACAAGAAGTAGTTGAGCATCAACTTTTGGGAGGCTTCAGTATCTCTCTTTATTGTATTTTCTTGTTATCATTTCCATTTTGGAGGGTAGTTTTTTCCCACATGGTTTTCTACCTTTCTCCATTTTTAGGAGAGTTTCATTGTACATGGGTACCTCATGTGTGGCATTCCTTATTTGCCACTTGGTGGAGCATTTTTGCCACCTTGAGTTGAGCACTCCTACAGTGACTCAAACTCATCATCCTACATGTACATCCTACTCTTTGAGGATTTAACACATTTCTAACTAGTTACATTTGCATTGCATTCTTTTGCAACTCAACCAAGTGACATCACTTGACCAATTGATCTTGGCTCTCACAAATACTGCAATTTAGATCTTATAAATATTGGAAAAGCAATATTATTTTCATATTATTTCCACAAGCGTTCATCTTCAAGACATGTAATTGGAAAGAAATGTGTTCAACCCACATTACCAAGGTTTCTACACCCAAAATGTCAACAAAGTAAAGTATGATCTAATTTATTCTTAAAGAGGAGCCTATAGATAAAACATTGGGAAAAAAGTATGATCTAATTTATCCTTGAAAGCAGGTCTAGATGGTATATGCCAAATGTTGGCAAAGTAAAGTACACTCTAATTTAATCCTTGAAGATGATTCTAGAAGACACTAAAGTGTTGGCAAGTAAAGTGGATTGAACAAAATTGTTTCCAATTATGTCTTGAAAAAAGAAGATTATAGTATATGTTAGTAATCTGGTATATTGTTGTACAATTTCCCATAATGAAGGTATATTATAATATTTCTTTGAGTTTCAAGGATGGGGGGATGGGTTTTGGTGACGACAAAAAAATTGCATTTTGACAAATACGAAGGGATGACTATAAAAATAATATATCAAGATATTATTTGAAATTATAAAATACAAATAGATTAAAAACATTTAAGAATAGCAAAAGAAGCAATTTTTTAAAAGGATATGTACAATAACAATTCATTATTCCATTTTCAATATGATTGATGATACTCGAAGGCATAAATAATAAGATGCATAATTTATATTGTAAGATGTCAAGAAAAGAAATGCTACATCATGCATAATGGTATAAGGCTTCCTTTTTGTAATACAGTCAATTACACCTTATTGGCTTTAGGGGTGTGTAATAAAGTTAACTATTATGTCATTATTAGATTTTAATAGTGTGGACAAGTGTCACATTTTTAATTGTCAATTACATCTCTCAAACACCATATAAGGATATGAACTCATTTATAGTAGTTATCCATTTTTTTTCATAATATCATATTGTGTTTGTGCTTATTCCAAGTTGATTATTTATAGGGTCAATGCATCTATTCAAGATTCCAGGAAAGTCTCACACCACCATCGAAGGATCTCAACCACATTTAATCACCTATGCCAACAATTAAGTCTATCATGCCTATGTCCAATCTGTGAAGTCACAGGCCATACAAAAGATCACAAGCCTTTTCATGGGTACTAATTGCACAAAATCATGAGCAAAGAATCACTATTTTCTATGAAAATACCAATCACTAAACCACATAATCATTGGCAAAAAAACACCATTTTCTGTAGAAATACTAGTCACTAGGGTAAAGGAAATTCATAGGTTGCATTTTTCATTCATAACAAGGTTGATGAACAAGAACTTGCGGAGAATAGAAAATAGGAATGAAAATCACTTACAAGTCCAAATAAGTTACCAAATTGTGCAACACAAAGATTGTAAAGCCAAAGCCACTATTGGTTTTGCTATTTACATTAAAGATGACCAATGTCGTTACTACGTCTCATCACATAAGCAATATAAGATCTCATTAGATAGATAGTAATTCAATGCTATGATAGATGATAAGGATGTCAAAGTCATTTTGTTAAATAGTTTACCTTCTATATTCAATAATATCACTTTTACTCTTAATCAAATACCTCCCTAAACTTTGAAAGATGTGATTCCAACTCTCTTAGAAGAAGACAAGTGGACAATTGCAAGAGATACAAAGGATGATCTTTAACCTAAGTTTGCACTGTACTCAAGAAACAATCGTAAAATATCAAAAAAAGATATATATGAGAGAATGAACGTTATTACTGCAAGAAAATAGGTCCCACGACTTGGAATTATAAAATTCAAGCCAATGATGTTCTCAAGGGACGCTCACAATGGTGATGACTTTACTAAAGAACAACCATTTTTCATATTTTAAGAAGTCCACCCTCTGAAGATAGGAAACGATTTGGTGTAGATGTAGTTTAATATAGATGGCTATCCAAATAGATTGAGCTTGTTGATTATTTGAAAAAAAATGTGTTCTAATGTTACATGATATGCTACAACAAGTAGTGTTGATGACCCCCAACATTTGTCCATCCTTATCCACTAAAATACAAACGCCATCAAACAAATTGCATACCCATTCACTATGAAAGTAAATTGCTCCCTACTAAAGATATTATCCTTCCTACAAGAGTATATTATGAATATACTGCATTAATCGATGGAACAAATGAATAATGGCAATTGACAAATCATCAATCTACATGAGCCGCATCTATTTTGAAGGTAGTTGCTGCACCAAATTTTCTTCTTAATTCAATTTCTTCTTCATCTCCATTCTCTTCCTCTACTTCATCAGCTTCCACCTCAGCAGTAGTGCTAGGGTCCTTTGCATCATGTATGCTCTTAACTATACGGTTTTCAGTGACAAGCATTGTAACTTGTCCAAAATGAGATATTTCAACAGTTGTAGTGTCATCATTTGTTGGAAGAGGCTGCTTCCAGGGCTCTCCATCCATCCTCATGTATGTATGATCTGCGGCCCCCTTATGAAATTCAAAACGAATACCACGTGACTGCATCCACAAAACACACAAAATATTACGTAATCATGCATTGCAGCTTTTGAGATGTAAATGTTCTATCACATGCACAATAAATATCCACTATTATGCACATTTGGTTTATATACACAAACATAATGAGAATAATGGCATAGGTATATTATGTCTGTTTTCAAGAATAAGTGTAAGTGGAATTCTAGTTGGAAAACATGGATAGGATGGAATTCAAACTAAGACTGTCTAATTTGTTTGGTCTACCACTAAGCTAATTGACTTGGTATAGTCTTTATCGTTACCTCCAACACTCCCCTTAAGCCACAATCCAGTTTGTCCTAGCTATAGACGTCATGTTATAGACTATAGAACATGGACTTGGTAGGACTCAAACCCAGGATAATCATAGAAGCCAATAGGCTACTCTACAACAAATATTCTTGGCTTGTGGATTGTTACCTTGAACAGTTTCATCTAATAAAATAACCTTTTAAAGTTAAAAATAAACAGTACAAGCAGTATTATAGAATAGTGGCCACTATCTAATTAAAGAAAGTAGTCTCTTGCAGACCTGTGCAAGGCGTGTTCCATGACCGTTGGGAGTCAGTATAGCAAGTCCATGCCAACCATCTCGGAACCCAACCACTTCTATGAGTCCATCATCTACATATGGAGGAGTCAATCCTCTCTTCATGCCATTCATAAAGAATAAAAGATAGTCAAAGTTAGGAACTATATGCAGCAGCATAATCCTTGTGGTAAAAACTTAAAAGATGCATCCAATTTCAACAACCTAAACAATATTTTAATGAATTCATTGCAAGTAAAAATAAGAAGAGGAAGTATGAAAAATCACATGATTATCATGAACACAAAATCAAAATATAGAAAGCAGGACAATTACAAGAAAAGCTTTCCAAACCTGAGCATGAAAACTCACCTCTCGAGATTTTCTATCATTTGGTGTACCCCAAGGATTTAAGCCACCAGAAAAGCTGGGCAAATTGAGGCAAACAATTGACCTAATGCTGTAATACAAACAGAATAATGACTTGATTAAATACTTAACATGCTAAATGAATCTCAGATTTGTAATTAAACAATACACCAAGCTAGAAGACAATTCTTTTAATCCTACCTGTAAGACAAATAATGAAGCCATCAAACAACATAAATGCCAACACAGAAGATGTTTTAGTACAATTTAGGTGGTTTAATACAGTCCACTTTGTCTTTAGATACGTACACTGATAGGAACTCTTCCATGAACCATTGTCACTGCCATCCATAACTCCATGACTATATTCTAATTCTAACAAAGCAATGGGATTTATGTTCTCTATAAGAGTAACTTTATTTGTACTTTGATAAGACTTTTATATAATTATTTGGGAAAATTTGTAAGTACTCTGCCCAAAAGGATTGTAGAACTTTTTTCAAAGAGCCTGAAATGACCTACAAAAGCTATAAATTGGCCATCTCAATGATCCCTGTTCCTTAAAACTCAAGAGTCGTTGGTTTGCAGATACTGTTTAAGACTTGATTAGCAAGGATAGGCTAACTAAAGCTAGATTCCCAGATAGACTGTCAAGTGTGCAAAGAGAAGGATACTGGGCACCTCAAATGTTATTATAAAATTCATTGCCAGATTTAGGTAATTGTTTCAGATATTTTAAAGCATTTTGCCTAGCTATATCCATGGTAGAGCAGCAATTTATGAAACATACCTTTGTTGACAAAAACATTGGTTATTTTGTTACTTTCTTAGGTCTATTCCATTCACCTTTTTTTGGAAGGTAAAGTGTAATAAAGCTTTTGAAGACACTGTTACTTCTCTGAACTGTCTGATTGAGATTGCATCCACAATCTGGTTGTTACAACGGGAAGTTCTGTGACAGACTCAATCTCATAATAACCTCTGGAGAAGGTTGGCTCTCTCCATCTTTATGTAACCTATCAACTTCAGGACACAAAGTAGGAAGAAAAACAAATGCAGACAAAAAGGGGCAGAGACTAATCTAAAGCATAAGATGAAAAGAGATGATGTGCCAAGAAAGAGTGTTCTTAGCCTTTTTTGAATGAAGAATAGCACAAAAAATCTACTATTCTGAATCTGACATTAATAAGCATAATAATCATCTGCAAGTGATAAGAAATCTAATGCTGCTAATAGATTGAACCATCGACATAAACTCAGGCCAAGAGTACAAGGTGAGATTACTAGAAGACCTTTACTCAGTGCTCCAGAGAAATAACCAGTTGCGCATGGCTTCAAAGACTCAACGACAATCAACTTGCAGAAAAGTAAATGCTAAGGCTGATTTTTTCACCATGAAACCTCTTAAGAGAAATGGAAAACATTCCAAGGCCAAAGACCTGGCAGAAAGCTTCAAAGGTGAAAAAACCCTTAAGCTAACTAGTCTATTAGAGAAAACTTGCCCTCAAGGTAGTGGCATAAAATGTTCCACATTCATTGTTATCTATTGTTCAAAACACATAAATAAAATAGATACTTCAAAATGGCAAAATCCTAGATCATCCTCACAGATCCAAATTCCTTCTCCTGGAACCACCTCTTGCATGAGCACCACATCAACCTGCAAAAAATCATAAGATGCACAAGTTGCAGATAATTTCCATTGGACACAAGATCATAAACTTTGTTTAGGGCTCCAAGCCAATATGTTTAGAATCTTTTTGTGAAGTTCCACAGAAAGATATTTGTTTGGGCATAATATACCATGACTCGCTTGAGGACTGGAGGCCCATTAACTGCAATCATGCCTTACACACACACCCAATCCATAGACGATGGTGGGAAAAATCCTAAAATAAATTGGGTATTGCTCATGGGGATTCTTCAGCTATTTTCTTCAGGTTCCATGATTGGCTGCCATGTGTATTCCTGCTTGTTCTTCCTTTTGGCACCTACCTTCTCTTTATGGGCATTGAGCCCTACTAAATTCTCATAAAAGTGCACCACATGGGAACTTTGGGATGAGTTAGACCTTAATATTTTATTTAAGTTCAATCCTTTGAACAGTTGTTTGGGCCACTATGCTTGTTTCGAACTTTGGTGAATAGAGCATCATCTTTAGTGCCTGCCAGCTATAGGATGAGATCCTTGAAGATCAACAACAGGCAGAAATCATAGAGGCTAATAGCTTCAAATGTTCTTCATAGCTCTAATTAGCTGTCATGCAGAATAATCTTTTCAATCACATCATTGATTCCTTTTGGTGCTTCATTGCTGGTGAGTTAATGGATGAGATCTTTTAAAGATTGATTGCAGATAGCATTTTGTACTTTTATTTATGAATCAGGCCCTACAAATTGTCTTCATAAACGCACTGCCTCACAATTTTATAGGAGTACTACTCAAATCTGTTTCATCCGATTAAAAGACATGATCAACAACAAGAAGAATTTTCAGATGGCATTCAAACTTCTTTTCCTTCAAAACTGCATGTACGAGACATGTGGCAGAGCAACTTAGTTTTTTATAGCACATTGCACTTTACATTGATGCTGCTAGCCATCAAATTAAAACATCTTAAAGGAGGGATTTGACTTCTCAGTTTTATAAGCCTTAATGTTGTATGGAGACCCATTGACCATTGGATGAAACCTACTGAAGATTGATACTTAGCAAAGGTTCAAGAACTTTTGTTTAAAATGGACAAGGCAAAGTTTGATGCTTCATGCCTAAAAGGCATTAATTAGGCACTACAAGGCAAGGCCTTATATAATGTATAACATTAAAGCCCAGGATTTATGCTAGTGTTTTTACACTACATTTGTGGCCCCTCACAAGGGAATTCTTGCTTGAAAGAAAAACAAACCCATAATAGCCTAGTCCATTGGGCTATGGGGTCAAGAAGTTGACGAATGGAAGAATTACACATAGTAGCAAAAATGTTTCTTAGGATTGGTTCAGAAACCAAAAGTATATTCATAATTCAATTAATCAAGAAATTAAAATATTTTGAAACTTACATTAAAAAAAGAAAAAAAAAGTGATTTTAATATTTAATGCCCAATAAATTGCATAGAGATAGAAAGTCAAACAAAATAAGAGTGTAAAACAAGAAATAAGGATTTCATTTATTAATTTTGAGGTTGTTGATTGATTACAACATGGTGCATAGTCATTCTCTGTATCTATGTTCAAAGTTCAAACCTAGAAATTGATTACAAATTACAAAATACAAACCACAAAGCAACAAAATAGAGCAAGCGCCTATGAGGCTACACTCCACAAGGGCGCTATAGATAGTGATATTGAAGCAACAACATCCTAGCTTATGAGTAATTAATTGCATTCATGTTTAACAAATAGCTTATCCAAGATGGCTAAGGCCCTCATCATCAAGCAATGGCTCCTCATCATTTGTGATCCATTTTAGTCTAGATCATTCTTGTCAAAGTCAATCCAATCATAATCCTTGGCTGATATTATCAATTGAAAGCATAATTTTTTGAAGTATATGGAACAAGTAGGCACACAATGCAACAAATTCAAATTGATTTCAAATTTGCAAGTTGCCAAAATTATTTGAATTTAATAGTTTAACTTAATAATTTCTTACCTTGAATTTTCTTGAGCTAAAGGCCAAGGTTGTGGTGAATAAACACTAAATCATTCATCTATTTTTGAGTGAAATAATTATGATTTGGAGTGTACATGTTCAACTTCAAACACACTTCAAGAATGCTCACAAGTCGAAGAACTACAAGGCTAGCTCAATATACACATTGCCACCCATTGTAGGTCTTTGGCATCCTTTCCAAAAATATATCACCATTGAATGCACTGACCAAAAACAAACTTTATTAATATTCTATCATCTATAAACTATTTAATATCTCTAATGTATTTAGAAGTTCAAATTTAAAACTTCCAAAGAAAGAAAAGGCAAAGTCGATTGCAAATACCTAGTTTCAAGGTCGTCCTATCTGCTACAACACATTCATTGGAGAAAATATTGCCCACTACTCCAATAAATGAGGAAATCTCACAATGTATTTGAAGAAACCCTCTATCAATTCTACATTATTTCTAAAGAACTCGCTACAAAATGTTGGATTGAGATAGTATCCAACAACATGGAGGTAGCAATGCATTTACTAATCCCATATGTCATCAATAGTCTCACATATCATGTATTTCTCCACATCATTGTTGGTCATCATAGCCTTCTTGGCCCTATCCATAGCCTCATGGAAATAATGCATGGAGGATTTTCCCATCAACTAGTCTCAAAAATCTGAGCAAAGGCTTTGAATTTTGCGCAATTTTCCATGCATCTAACCAAAATTTCTCATTAAAAACATATGCAATAAGAGTCCTATCATCCAAGTAAGTGGCAAAGCTAGATTCAACCTACTCATTTGAAACCATCATTTGTTTTTAGTTCATCTTCTAAGCACAAAGGGCCTACAATGCAAGGAAAGTCTATAGAAAAACTCCTCGCGCTTGAGCAAAGAAGTTCCCTACCATTTGTGAAGATGTGCATCATAATCAACACATTGATGTGATTGTAGATAAATTTGGTAATGATTCACCCCCTTTCTACTACAAATTTAACTCAGAAGTTTACTAATGTCTTTGACTCTTTGTAATGTTCCCAATTTTGAGTCAGCTTAAATTAATTAATTAAGACAACTTGAAATATACCCCTTAATTTTTTCCTTTGAATTCTCGATGTTTCCACAACACAAACCAGCACTACGCCAAATGTTAGCGTTAGATCCCAAAAGATATCCAACTTGAAAGTAACCTTCACCAAGAAAGTTCACCAAGATCCTATTGAAGGCGAGGTGATAGCTTATGGTGATGGGATTGTTAGCAATAATCTGAACTTGAAATGCTAAGTTGGAAGTAAATGATAAAACTCAACGCCAAGAATGTGCACACAAGATCCCTTTGAAGGCGAGGTGCTAACATATGGCGGAGTAAGAATTACAAAATTGAAATAACTAGGCGGTGAACTAGCCATGAAAGAATTCTGCACTTCCACTAAATCAGTGTGAGGAAAGAGATTACAAAACAAACTAATTCATCCACTGTGGCGGGCATCCACTTGTGAGTGGGAATTCACCACTTTTCAGTGGGTACAAATGAGAGAATTAACAAGTTCTTTTTCCACACTAGCGGTAAACCATCCAAGGGTTACAAATGTGATAATTAAACACAAATAAAGCAGTAATAAATGGACTAAAACAATACTACTGTTATCAGCCTTACAATGTAGAGAACTACTACAAATTACAAGTGTTTTCAATAGAATCAAAGTACAACTGATAGAAGATGATCTCTCTCTATGATACCCTTCTGAATTATTGAAAATCAAACCAAAATCTGAACCTTAAGCAATCTCATTTTTCAAACCAGCAAACATAAATTCAATCAAATGCTCACAACTTCATCAATATACCTCCAAATGGAATGAAATGAAATGCAAAGGCTCTTTGGAGGATAGGCGCCTAAGTTGCAACACTGAAACCGCATCAAATTCCCTTCAATTATTTGGCACAAACTTCAATGCTCTACTAAATGGTACGGCTTGGCTAGGAGAGCTGATTTTGCATTATAAAATTAAATACTTTGAATTAAATTCTGCTCTTTTGTGGGAAGGGGCGCCCATGTACTAGAAATCAATTTCTTCAATACCTAGAAGCACATAACAATCATACAAAAAGCTGTTAATGAAAACCTCCTTCAGCCATGATATGACTAGCAAACACAATTCTGAAAATTATTATCAAAAACTACAAAATCTTCAACTTTGAAGCTCAATGTGCACTTCTGGATGAAGCACTCTCAATCCACCATTTAGGGAACCATAGTTTCAGGCCCAAAGAATGGAGTCAAATTACTCAGCTTCCCCTTAGCCGGTTTCTGAATTCAATCCAGCAGCATTTTGTTATATTTTTCCAAAGATGATAAATGAATGAGCAATGGCCTGCTTTTATAGAATTGAAGATGACTGTTGGCTCTTCACCTTCCATCTTTTTTCCCTCCAAAAGAGATGCCCATTTCACTTTTGAAATATTTTTATTTTTAAAACATTATATTCACCTTTCTAGGCATCCAAGACTTAAGGAGAAATATTTACTTTAGAAATATTTAAATAATTTCTCAATGAGGCATCTGCCTCAAAGGCCACCTTTTAAAACAACCTAAAGTCATTAATACTAGGCCAAGGGGGCCAATAAGAAATTAAAACATTAATGACTTAGAATAAAACATTTTACCCAAAATGAGCCTCAAAATGCTGAAAGCCAAATATGCTCCAAATTGCATTGCCTGAAATGGAAACTGATTTGACTGTTGATGCTACTGCCAAAAATAGAACTTACTAAAAATAGTAAATTCTGAAAAAATGTCCAATGCTTTTGCAAAACGTACCACTACGAAGCTCTCTGAAAACCCAAAAAACTCCACCAGACATGCATCAGAAACTCTAACATGCAAGCCATCAAAAATGCTTCAAAGCCCCTACAAAATAGGAAACCCTAACTTAACCTCTGACGAGCCTACGGGCTTCTGGAAATAGGCTATCAGTCACCGAAGGGAAAATAGCTAAAATGGGGACATTACAATCCGCCCTTCCCAAAATTGCTTGTCCTCAAGCAATTCTAATGCCAACCCAAAAACACCATGCTGAACCAAACTGAAACTGAATATGATCCCTGGGTCCCAAATCAACCTAGGAGAAAGGTAGCACCAACTAATGTAAGCACTGCATTGTTGGATGCCAATACAAAAAGCCTCCTGATAAAAACTAATCAGAAACACTATAGAAGAAAACTCCAAAAGGCCAACATTAGCTTCATCTTTTTTAGCTACTGAATAGCGAACCCAAGTGATACCAGGATTCCAAATCATCCTTAGGAACACTGTTCCTCTAATCCGTTGCGCTACTCTGATTAAAACATTTGAATTCTCAAGGTGGAGCAACATGTCACGATCCACAAAAGACACTGCACCAAACATGTCAGCGCACGGGTCCCATATAAGTCTGTAGGACCTCCAAACCTTGCTGTCATAATTCTGATCAGCAACAAAAATGTTCTTAAACAAGTCATCAAACCAATGCCAAACCAAGAACCATGCTCCACACTCCATTTCAATCCAAGAGGATATACAATCACTAAAAAAACTCCAAGAAATCTTCACATATTTCAGTTCAAGAGTCTCCAACTGGTGAACCAAATCAGTTACTAACTCGCTGCCCCAAATATAGATATCAAAGAATGTGTGTAGGTAATCAATGAAAAGAACTCGAACTCTCTCCAAAAACTGGTTTTGATCAATCCAAACCACCATTCTTCCTACTTGAGGCCAAAAATCATCTCTGAAGAGAGATTGTGAAGTGAAAATATGAGCGTACTAGCTGCCCACCAAGTCAAAATCGAATGTCTCAACATCTGATCTAAGAGAAATCAACATGCTAAGAAACTAACAGCTGCTGCCATACTGAAAATTCTCATTCAATTTGACCAATCTGCTTAGATTCAAAGCTAGAAACACCCATACAACCGGTTCCATCACAGCAAAGAACCATTTTTTGCTCAAAATTTCTCTCCAATCTCATCAAGTGGTTGGTAAGGAAGGGAACAACATCATTATTTCTGAAATTTTGATCCTTATCCCTCCAAAGAACCTTCCTACCATACCCCAAAAGTTTTTTCATTTCACATTGAGGATGCCAAACAAGGATACCTGACCAAGAACGATCCACCACGTCCCTGAAGAAATTCACAACACATTCCCAAGTGCCAAACAACTCCAAATGCACACTCAAGAAAATATTGACTTCTTTGGTGAACCACTGAAGTCTATCCATGAAAGTTTCAAAAACAAGGGAGCCTGAACCAAACATTGTCTTCCAATCCAACTCCCAAGACATGTTAGTGTGAGCATTACTCAATCCAAAGGATAAACTGTCAGGCATGTAAACAATGTCTTACCAAAACAAGTTTTGACAACACCTTGATGTCAAAGATGGGAAAGTCATCATGAATCAACAAATCCCATATGGCAACTAAATTCTCTAAACCTCTTATGCATCCACTTACAAGCAAGTTTAGAGGATTATCAATCACAGAGTATAACTCGTCCCCACATTCTCGGGGATGTTTGAAATCAGCTAGCTGGTCTCCTACCTCCATTACACCCAACTGAGCATTCGCTAACATGCACTTTGTTGATTCTAGCTCAAAAGTAAGCTTATCAACCTTTCTTTCACATCCTTGAAATGCACCAATGATCTTTGTGAATTCGTAGGTGTAATCCCGATCATTAATCCAGCATAGATACTCTGATTTCATAATCACTAAGGAGTCTTTAATAAGTTGCAGATTAAAGAGAGTGACTCCATCCCAAACTTCTCCATGTCTCTCTTCAATCGAACTATGTGAGCGGTCAAATCTAAATAAAGCATGCACTTCATCCTCAACAAAAAACATGAATTGACCTTTCCACTCACAAAAATGCAAGGATGGTGAACTGCTGATAGGCTGCATTTCAAAATCAGAACTCTGTTTCTTGTCTTTGTTGCCCCCATAGCTGCTCCAAGACTCTTGTTTTTCACCACCCACCAACTAAAAATGCTCAAGGTCATGAAGAGAATCAAATCCTACCAATTCTTTGCACCTTTGTTCACAATCAACTACATAAAGAGGAAAATCTGATTTGAACTTGAGAACTTTTTTAAACTCTTCATCAGCAAAGGCCCCGTGGTCTTTTAGCTCTATTTCCCCTTCACTGTCTCCTTGATTATATATAAAAAAAGCCCCCAACTTGATCAATGAGTCATTATTGATTGCAAACCTGAAAGTTCTAGCAGCGACAAACTTTTCTTTAGTGGCTGCAACCAAATTAAAATGGTCATTATGGGACATTTTCATGCAAGCTATTTTGTCAAAAACAACTTCTCCTCCAAAGGCCATCCCATAGCTTGCAGTGAAATCTGAATTTTGTTCTTTATTGGGATCAAAGGGAAATTTATCCCATACAAGTTCCTTAACAAAATTAGGTGCCTTCACACCTGGATCCCAAATGTTGAAGGGCTGATTACTTTGATCAAGAGGAAATTGCCCTTCGTACTCCTCTTGGAATGGTGAATCTCTGAATGAGACACCTCCCAACTCACCAAAACTGATATCTTCATGAAAATTTTTCTCCAACAGCTTAGTTTGATGATCAAAAGATTCAAATCCATGACTACTCATGTCATCTTCACTGAAGTGAAGTAAAGGATCTTCATTACTAGCTGATTTTAAAACTTCATCCTTCTTGTCTTCAATGAGCCCTTCATGTAAAGATATATCACTGATTTCTTCATTAGTTGTTACAAGCATACCAAGGAAGTCTTCTTGATTCCTTGTCATAGACTCTTCATGTGTACTCAAAATTGATGTTGCCTCATTGCACTCATCCTCAACATGTGTGGACAACTACATATCAATAGGTACTTCCTGAGAAACAACATTTTATTTCCGTTTTCTGCATTAATGACTACCTCATTTTTCTGCTTTGTCTTCTTCAAGTGTGGCTTCAATTTTCTCTCACACTGAATGAACAAATCTCTGATCAACATACCAGCAGTAGAGGAATTCTTTCCTTCTTGTTCATGAATGTTTAACAGAAAAGTTAAGACGGATTTTGGAATGCCATCCATCTCATTGATAGTTAAAATTAAAATGTTTCTCATTGCTGCAACTACATCCTCTTCTTGTTCACTCCAAATTGAAATGAAGAGGTAATGGATCAAATAATATATTCGATCTTGCATACCCAATTCAACCAACAAAATACTTGTTTTGAGTTATGAAAAGATCTTCAATATAGCAACTCTTCTAGAGTATTGATTGCTATCAGTTTCATCAAGGTCTTGAAAACTTTCCACTATCATATTTAATATGGTCTTCATAGTTTCGTCATCATAGGTCAATTGGGGA
Source organism: Sequoia sempervirens (assembly GCA_007258455.2). Taxonomy (NCBI): domain Eukaryota; kingdom Viridiplantae; phylum Streptophyta; class Pinopsida; order Cupressales; family Cupressaceae; genus Sequoia; species Sequoia sempervirens. The sequence continues at coordinate 202,223 of VDFB02191251.1, forward strand.
ATTACAATTCTTATTATCTCCATGAAACAGGAAGAAATCAGCAGCTTGGTTTATTTATCAGGATGCCCCAACCAATACGGCTGATTCAAAGTATTCACTATAGGAGCTAGTGCCAACTCCATTTTCTCTGAAGGTGATGGCTTCACACGTCTCAAGCATTGTTCTAACAAATGAAGAACGTTCTCTTCATTTTCTCTTGACTGAAATTCTCTACCAAGTCTTTTTCTAGCCATAAAGAGAGTCTCTACCAACTTCATCTCTTCTTCATTAGCCATGCCTAACTGCCAACTTCTGGATACTACAAGGAGCTGAACTAGAATCTGCTCTAACTTTCAATGTAGTACCGGAGATCTCTATCACTCTTCTGCCTAAACATGAAGCACTGATCAACAGGATGGCATGATCTTCTATTCTGATACCACTGAAATATACCCCTTAATTTTTTCCTTTGAATTCTCGATGCTTCCACAACACAAACCAGCACTACGCCAAATGTTAGCATTAGATTCCAAAAGATATCCAACTTGAAAGTAACCTTCACCAAGAACGTTCACCAAGATCCTATTGAAGGCGAGGTGATAGCTTATGGTGATGGGATCGTTAGCAATAATCTGAACTTGAAATACTAAGCTGGAAGTAAATGATAAAACTCAACGCCAAGAATGTGCACACAAGATCCCTTTGAAGGCGAGGTGCTAACATATGGTGAAGTAAGAATTACAAAGCTGAAATAACTAGGCGGTGAACCAGCCATGAAAGAATTCCGCACTTCCACTAAATCAATGGGGGGAAAGAGATTACAAAACAAACTAATTCATCCGTTGTGGCGGGCATCCACTCGTGAGCAGGAATTCACCACTTTTCAGTGGGTACAAATGAGAGAATTAACAAGTTCTTTTTCCACACTGGTGGTAAACCATCCAGGGGTTACAAATGTGATAATTAAACACAAATAAAGTAGTAATAAATGGACTAAAACAGTACTACTGTTATCAGCCTTACAATGTAGAGAACTACTAAAAATTACAAGTGTTTTCAATAGAATCAAAGTACAACTGATAGAAGATGATCTCTCTCTATGATACCCTTCTGACTTATTGAAAATCAAACCAAAATCTGAACCTTAAGCAATCTCATTTTTCAAACCAGCAAACATAAATTCAATCAAATGCTCACAACTTCATCAATATACCTCCGAATGGAATGAAATGAAATACAAAGGCTCTTTGGAGGATAGGCGCCTAAGTTGCAACACTGAAACCGCATCAAATTCCCTTCAATTATTTGGCACAAACTTCAATGCGCTATTGAATGGTACAGTTTCGCTGGGAGGGTTGATTTTGCATTATAAAATTAAATACTTTGAATTAAATTATGCTCTTTTGTGGGAAGGGGCGCCCATGTACTAGGAATCAATTTCTTCAATACCTAGAAGCACATAACAATCAGACAAAAAGTTAATGAAAACCTCATTTAGCCATGATATGACCAGCAAACACAATTCTGAAAATTATTATTAAAAACTACAAAATCTTCAACTTTGAAGCTCAATGTGCAGTTCTGGATGAAGCACACTCTCAATCCACCATCTAGGGAACCATAGTTTCAGGCCCGAATAATGGAGTCAAATTGCTAAACTTCCCCTTAGCCGGGTTTTGAATTCAATCCGGCAACATTTTGTTATATTTTTCCAAAGATGATAAATGAATGAGCAATGGCCTGCTTTTATAGAATTGAAGATACTGTTGGCTCTTCAGCTTCCATCTTTTTCCCTCCAAAAGAGATGCCCATTTCACTTTTGAAATATTTTAATTTTAAAACATTATATTCACCTTTCTAGTCATCCAAGACTTAAGGAGAAATATTTACTTTAGAAATATTTAAATAATTTCTCAATGGGACATCCACCCTCAAAGGCCACCTTTTAAAACAACTTAAAGTCATTAATACTAGGCCAAGGGGGGCACTAAGAAATTAAAACATTAATGACTTAGAATAAATCATTTTACCCAAAATGAGCCTCAAAATGCTGAAAGCCAAATATGCTCCAAATTGCACTGCCCAAGATGGCACTGCCAAAAATAGAACTTACTAAAAATAGTAAATTCTGAAAAGATGCCCAATGCCTTTGCAAAACATACCACTGTGAAGCTCTCTGAAAACCAAAAAAGCTCCACCAGACATGCATCAAAAACTCTAATATGCAAGCCATCAAAAATGCTTCAAAGTCCCTATAAAATAGGAAACCCTAATTTAACCTCTTACGAGCCTACGGGCTTCTGGAAATAGGCTATTAGTCACCAAAAGGCAAATAGCTAAAATGGGGACATTACACAACTTAAATTAATTAATTGGAGCAAAAGTAACTTAAGATTAGAAAAGTTAAATAAATGAAATAAAGTTACTTTTGATTTTCACAAAAGAATTCAAATTAAAGAAGAAATGAGAAAAGAGGGGAAGGCAAGCAATCATCAGGAGTTACAAGGAGGTGAATAAAAGAATGGAGGAGCTCATTGTTTGCAGATTGGATTTGGTTTTGTGAAACAGGTATCTAGCTGGAATTCATCCAGAACTTTTTTGGTGTTGGAAGATACACCCAGGATGGTGCCTGACAGTCTCACTTCAAAGGCTGTGCTGGTGCTTATTGTGGTAGATTAAATGAACTTTTGTGAAGCTTATTTAGAAGACATTTCAGAATTTTCTATGTTGAATAAATTGTTTTCAGTGCTGGAAGTTTTGTAGGAGAATTGTATTGGATTTTGTATCAATAAAGATTGAATTCTAAAGTTCCTTGTTTTTCAATTCGATATCTGGTGTTATTGAAATTTTAGTTATTTTCAAACATTAGTTGAATGTATTTATATATCAGATTGACGTGCAAGCACATCGTATGCTGTTATATTTTTAGACTGAACGGGCCAAGTTATAATTGATAGTTTTTGATATATTATCGATTCAAAAATTAAAGAGCAGTCCCAGTTTAGAAATTCGTAATTCTTCAGGGAATTATTTAAGGATTCAGAATCATCCTGATACTGTCGATACTTTAAAGATTGTCAAGCAAAGTGTGGAGTCGGGATTCTTCAGATTGAGGGAGTCGTTTCATCTTTCTTAAACCGTTTCTCTTTCTTTGCCATAATGAAGTAAGTGCCATTGTTCATAAGAATAATTCGATGCCTTCAAAATCAAATGTAACTAGTATGTATTTAGGAAGCACGATTTTCTCTAAGAATCGTATGGATGGCTTAAAGATAACTCTATGACGGAAGAAGTTGTGTTGATGATGTGTATCTTCGTGTTGATGATGCGTCTCTTCATGAACAGTTGCGGCAAAGTGATTTTTGAAGAATCGGGTGGTCTTTGAAAGTTGTTTCATTTTTTTAACGAATCAACTGGAGCATGGGAATGGAAACGTGACTTGTGGCACTGTGAAGCCGATGTCTACATTTTGTTGCAAAGAACTTGATAATTGGCAAAGCTATTAAAGCATAGGCGTGCTTTTGCCCAAATCGTGGGTAGAGTATATTTACGAGAAGAAGGTTAATGTTCATATCAACTGACTCTTAGCAATTGATGCCGAAACTATTATTAAAGAGATGTGCAATTCAAATAGAAACCCGTAGCTATTTCTAAAGATACATCACCACCGTCTCTTCTATTATGCTATTGAATGAAGCGCGCTCACGTATTTTAATATCTGCAAATTCAGTGAGTGGTGTTTTAATGCATATCTGAAGCTTTAAGTCGGAATTGGTAAATTGCAAATCCTCAGAAAGAAACCGTTGAATACAAAGAGTCAATTGTCGCATATCCTTGGGAAGCATATAATGTGATTCTTTGGGCCACTGAAAATATCAGTGGGAGATGAAGTCAAGGAATACAATAACCGCGTCAGCCTCAAATATAACTCCACGACTTTTAATAATACTTTCAAGACGTTATATCTCTTGGAGCCGATGGTATGAGAAAAGATGCAACGAATTGAAGATTATCGTATGATGTTCGGCGAAGTCTGGGAGAGAAGAAATAGCCGCTTTTTAAATTAAATCGGGCCTGACTAAAGTCATTTGAGGAGCTTGTGTGAGTTAAGCTGCGGTTCTGAGTGGTCAGCAGGGACATACTGTTGCGGGCTTATGGATTCAACAGGTCAGCATATGTTGGCTATTAATTACTGTATGTAAATCTTCTGAACTTGTAGTCCCTGTGTAAGGCTGAGTGACTTGCTTGCAACATTTAATAAATTAGAATTCTGTGGTTGCTTTAATGATATCCTTATTCCGGGTCTCGAATATTGAATTACTGAAGAGATATATCAGCTAAATGTTGTATGTCTTGAATAAATATAGCTGTCTGTAAAGAATTGACACTTCCATGAAATGGTGGGACAACCATTAATGCATTAAGTCAGTTTATTTCCTATCAAAAGCAATCAGGGCTGATCTCAGACAACACACAAGTAAACTGTTTGACGAAATGTCTGAAAGATCAACTGGTAAAATCAGAAAAATTTGTTTCCAAATTGGGGTAGGTTCTTACAGTCTTCCAAGGTTAAATCGAGACAATGCGCCAAGCATGAACTCCAAAACAATGTGGGATACTGCTTCATCAAAAGTCTCCAAGGACCACACAACTAACAACATCATCTATGATAAATTGTATCACATATTGTGGCCTACCTCAATCACAATCTCACAAAAAGAGATAAAAGTGTCTGTTAATTTGACCCTATCTAATGCATCCATGCATTTAAGAAAAGCAAGTTCTAGAGCTTGTTGGATTGTGGTAAAGTTATGTTCCACAAATCTAATATTGTTCACGCCAAGTAGTGGCCTAACATAAACAAAAATACTTGGCCTAATATAGACAAAAATGGTGGATGACTAGATGAGGATAGCAACAAAGAAGGCTCTTTTGGACTACAAGCCAACATTTGGCATTGACAACATGGTTCTTCTTGCAAAATTGTAGAGGAATGTTTACACTAGATCCCAAGTTACCCTTGGCCACTTAAGGATATCCATCCTAATCCTAATGTTCCTACTCCTACAGTACTTGATGGTGGTGTAGACATAGTATGAGGATCTGGAGTATTATTAGGTGTTGAACTTATGATATTTTTGGCTATCATGTATAAGCTTCATGACACATAATTAATGTGACAAGCTGTTTATTAGGTGATTTGTATTTTCCTTAAATGTTTTGTTGAACTTGGTTCTATTTTGTTTTTGATCAATGCCTTTTGAGGAAAAAATTGATCCTTTAGACAAGGTTGAGCCATCACAATCGCAACATCCTATTTCAAATTCATCTACACCTTGTACATCTCAAAGACCTAGCAAAGGTGGAGGCAACATTCATGTCTTCCTTCCCTTCATACTACACTTGGAGTACAACCATCTTTAGGGAGCACAAAGTATTTTGATGGATTTCATCACAAGGCTTCCTAAAGTATTTCAACTATTATCCATCTAAAAATAGGAAAGGAAAGTATTTCAATGGATTTCACCATGACTTCCTAATGTCCAAGGTAAGGATTGTATATATGTTGTTGTGGATAGACTAACAAATATGCACATTTCTTTTCCATCTCTTTAGATTTCAAGGCACCACCAGTGGTTGATCTGTTCTTCAAGGAAGTGATGAAACTCCATGGACTACCCAAGAGCATTGTGAGTGATAGAGACAATCGCTTCATGAGTTTGTTCTGGCAAGAGCTCTTCCGCTAGGTGGGAACCGAGCTCACACCCAACACCAACCACCACCCACAAACAAATAGCCAAACTGAGATTGCAAACAAATGGGTGGAGATTATTTGAGAAATTATGTTGTTGATCAATAGAAAAACTTGGATCAAACAACTCTACTTGGGGGAGCATTGTTACAACACCACCTACCACATGTCAATCAAGATGATGTCATTCATGGCCTTGTACGAGTATGAAGCTTGAAGCTTCAATGATCTAATTCTAATAGATAGCAAGGTACCGACAACAAATGATGTGATCAAACAAAGCCAAGACATTCTAAATTTAGTAAAGAAGAATCTCTAGCAATCTCAAAACCAACAAAAGATATATGCAAACCTCCATAGGATCGAGAGAACATATAAATTGAAGACATGGTTTTTGTAAGATTGCAACCATACAAGAAGTCTTCCTTGAAGGCTAGTGGATTAGAAAATATCAAACCCCATTTCTATGAGCCTTACAAAATTCTAAGGATTGGTGAAGTGGCCTATGAGTTGAAGCTGCCAAAGGGAAGCAAGATACACAATGTATTCCATGGGTCTTGCCTCAAAAAGGTGTTGAGCAAACATATAGAACCCTTAGATGAGTTGCCTTCACTTGATGAGGAAGGAAAATTGGCTTTGATTCCTGAAACAATCAGGGATGCAAGGGAGAGGAAGCTAAGATACATAAGCACTAAGGAGTATCTAATTTGGTGGAAAGATCTTCTAGTGGAGGATGCAGTGTGGGAAGGCCCACAGATATTGGAACATCCAAACCTGCAATTGCTTGAAAACAAACAATTTTGAGCAGGTCGGACTTGTCATGTCCCACCTTCGATCATTCTAAGTCTATACATATTAGGTATGTTCTTGTGTCTTCCATGTTCTCTGCTTCTTGTGTGTTTGCCCTCCTTGAGTATGCTTATTCTTCCAACTCCACTCTTCCCTTCTTCCTATCAAAGTCTCGGACTTCTGCATCCTATCATGCCTCCCATCCATCCCCCACTAGCTATTATATTCGTCAAAATTTTGGACATGTCCCTACTGGTATGCCAACTGCTCAACCCCCTACGCCCCATCCTATAGTATGATTCTTGTGGTAAGGTTGATACCCAATCCCTAATATTTTTTCTTGTGTTTTCCATCCCTTCCTAACTTCCCAACACGTGTTGTAATGTTTCCAATAGTTTGTTTTTGGCACCAAAACTTTCAAAGTGAAATTCTTCCCATCCTTGATCACTATTCAAGTATGAAGTTGTGGGTATGCTTGGTGGTTGACTTGTTTTGTTGTGGATGATATAAAAGTACAAATGTCTTCATTCAAGATCATCATCTACACCTAACCACATTCCTTTTAGAATCCGTTTTGAGCACTTGTATTTGAACGTGGGAATTCTAGGACAAAAACCCTAGTGATTTTGAAGGGCAATCTCATACAAAGTTCACATTTGAGCTTCGTTGGACGCAAACTCCAGCTGCATTGTATTGATCCAATTCGCCATTGCTGTAATTATGAATTGTTATTGCAATTACTAATATTGCAGAACCATTTGAATGTAATACAACCATTATTGTAATAAGAAAGAGACCGGGAGTCACTTTTGCCATTTATTGTTTGAAATGTAATGATATTGCCGATGCATAAACAATTAATTTAATCTGAGTTGTCTAAGATTTGGTTGAATTCGAAGGACCAATAGTGTTGTTACCCAAACAATAAGTGTTTGTGGAAGGTTAAGAATTGGATTTCTATTATTGTTTTGGCTCAGGACATTACATATTTTTAGTATTTTCTATTTTTAACTTGAGGTTGACTATTGTTTGATTCTCTATCTCATCATGCGAGAGACATGAGCTTTTGATGGATAAATTTAATATTTTAATCATTAGTTGAACTAGCAATCACATTAGAATTAGTGGAACATATAATTTGTAATAAAACTTGTAGATCATTCAAGTGATCATAGTTAGGATAGAAATGCAATTAATTTATTTTATTTATTTACACACAATTTTCTAAACAATATGAATAAGTGCCTTTTTTATATTTAATTGGATTTATCAATGATAATTCTCAAACCTACATATTACTGAAATTGCTATTCATCAAGTATTTAGCATTATTGTAATTTTGTTATTTACCCAATGTCATTTATTAAGCCTATCTTGCTTATTAATGTTTATTGAGTTGTTTCGTTATGTGTACAAGTTAAATTCCTTTGGTGAATTTGCAAGCTTTGTATTGTAGGTGAGCTTAAAGGTATAGCTCATGGCTTTGTACCTAGTCATACATTTAATTCAACCATAATGTTCATATTTATGTGTTAGCCTATTCAACTCCATCTATGTGTTTGCATTGTCTAGTCTTTGCATTTAGCTAAACAACACAAATGTGTAGTAGTAGAGGTTTCCTTCAAGTCCAAAAGCATAAAGTCCTTTTGTCTCCTGTTGAAAGAGCTTCAACTTTTTATACCGGGTAAACCCAAAAAGATAACACATTTAAAGTTTATTTAACATGAACATGATCCACCCCAAAAATCACTATAAGGATTGTAAATTGCAAGGATATATTGTCTAGTTTTAGATTGGTTTTTATTTTATAGAGGGCTTCCCCTTCTAAATTGATGAGCTGTTTTACGACACCTCAATTTCATTTTGTCACATTGAGAGGTGCAAATTGAAATGCTAACAAAACTGAAATAGCTTCATTTTCTAAGGAATTGATATCTTTGCTTTTTGATTCAATCTTGTGAATGAATTTAATTTTGGTGAATTATCATAGTTTAGATTGAACTATGTTAAAAATTGAATCTATTTTCCAATTTGGCTGAAATGAATTACCATATGGGGAAGTTTGGAGCTGTTTGATGATAATTAAGAAATCTACATCAATTTCCACAATTTTGAGTGAACAAATATCCCAATAAACTGCATATAGTTCAGCCATATTTTTAATTTGGGTTGCAAGAAATTTGTTAAATGCCATCAAAAGATAACCCTCAAAGTCCCTAATCACCCTTCAAATCCCTAAATCCCCAAGGTTTTTTTTGAAGTTCCATCAAAGTTGATTTTAATCCAACCAAGTGGAGGAGGGGTACATAAAGCTTTAATTGAAATTTTGAAATGCTTAACTATAAAGAAACACCGTGGGCCACTTCTTCCTAGCTAGCCTGTGGTCTTGGATATCTGGAGAGTAGAATCTGCCTTTCCTTTAATGAGAGAGGATCCAACTGGTGACTTTTGTATGAACTAGGATCATGCGGAACAATTCATTATAAAGGTCATGTTTAAGAAGATTCTACATTTTAGTTTCTTCCGAACGTACTAGAAAGCAAGCAATGGGGTTAATAGACAGAAAATCTTTAGAATTGGCATTTTCATTCTTTGTGACAACCATCTCCAAATTCTGAGTTTGGACCGAGCCTCCAAAATTCAAGGAGCAAAGGCCCAACTAATGAAGAGATGTAGAATAGTTTCATCGCTTTGTATGTAGTTAGAGCAAATGGAAGGACCAATCTGCCCTCTTTTATTCAGTCGGCCCATAGTTTTATTTTTGCCTTGGCAAAAAAGCCATAGAATTTCTCAACTTTGTGCCATCCTAAAGAGAACCGTGTCTGTTTCCAATTGATTTCTGTAGCTTCACTTTTCTTGTTCAGGACAGTATATGCTTAACTCACTGTACTAATATCCATTCCTGACCATAACTGATCATAACCTGGATTCTCATAAATGATAATAACCTGCATTCTTGTAACTGACCATAATATCCATTGCAATTTTGGTTTATAATATTTGAATTGAAGATTAGTTAGAATGACAGTGTCTACACATGACGTTTGCACTTTGCACACAAAAAGATCCTCAATTCGAATTATCTACTTTTCAAACCAATAGACAATTTTATTAAATATTAAAATCCAATTAATTCACAACCTAAGGATTTTGACAAACTAACAAAAGATATGAATATAGAAATGCAAAAATGGAAGCCTCTTTATACCTGCGAGGTATGGAGAGTTCTTCCCACGAACCATGGTGGTTTGCAATTTTCACTTTAGCAAGTTCAGGGATATTCCTGTAATGTAGCCAAAAAAGGAGATCAATTTGATAGTGAATGGATGATATGTTTACAAAATATCTTTTGTTGTCACAGTTTACAACTATGTAATGAAGACATTGTGCCTGAACCCATCCAAAAACCTTTCAATAAGAGTACATGTACTTTATTTAAAAAATTAATCAAATATCTTTTGTTGTCACAGTTTACAACTATGTAATGAAGATATTGTGCCTGAACCTATCCAAAAACCTTTCAATAAGAGTAAATGTACTTTATTTAAAAAATTAATCAGGCATAATAATCAGTAAAAATAAACAAAAGATGAAAGAACCAAACACACATGAATAGATCTAGAATTAATATAAACTGTTCTAAGGTGCTTCCTCCCTTTGTGTACTATTGTACTACTCTAAATGTCCTAGAAGATTCCACAAAATGAGATAGGGAGATCTAATGTGCACTTAGAGATAGAGGAGGTATGATTATTATTGATATTCACAAACAAGACACTGACTAGGTGTCATATGGATCATACAAGTTGTATCTGATAAAGAAGTGTGTAAAAACTCATCAAACAATGCATAGAACAAGGAAGCCACTATGTTAAAGCTGGTCGGCATTTGGCAGTGCAAATGTTTTTATTGATCTTGTTCCAGATAAGATAAGAGGCAGTTATGTTAGTTCAAAGCATTTGGAAAACTTGAAGTCTGTCAAACTCCACATAAAGCAGGTTCGAGATTTGTTTAGGTTTGATCTTTCTTTAAAAGACCATTCCTTAAAGTGGTGGCATGCCTTTAGGAGAGATGTCTTGGATTAAAGCTTAGAGATTTGCTCAAAAAGGGATCAAAATCATCAGAATTACTTTCAAGAACCAAAAGGGATTGGGAGATCTGCTGTGCACATGTACTATTGATATTCACAAACAAGACACTGCTTATGTGCCACATGGATTGTACGAGTTGTATGTGATAAAGAAGCATGCAAAAACTCATCAAACAATGCATATAACAAGGAAGCCACTATGTTAAAGCTAGTTGGCACTTGCCAGTGCAAATATTTTTATTGCTCTTGTTCTAGATAAGATAAGAGGCACTTTTGTTATTTTGAAGCAATTGGAAAACTTGAAAGTATGTCAAACTCCACATAAAGCAGGTTGGAGATTTGTTTAGGTTTGGTCTTTCTTTGAAAGACCATAGTGGTGGCATGCCTTTAGCAGAGATACCTTGGATTAAAGCTTAGAGATTTGCTCAGAAAGGCATCAAAACCATCAGAATTACTTTCAAGAACCACAAGGGATTGGCTGCTTTGGGGTCAGCTTTAGAGAAAACATACAGTCTTAGCTTCTAGTTTGCCCACTTCTTCAACAATTGAAGAGAGGTCCTGAGAAACATCCCCCCAGATTAGAGAGGCATCTCAGCTACTCCCCCGCCGAAAAAAAGCAGAGAATAGCGATGGGGAGGGAACATTTTGTCGTTGTTCCCATGTCAATGAATGGTGTACATCATAAAATGCCAAGGGTACACTTCTTACTAGTATACAGCTTGCACTACTTGGAATCTCTTTGCCTGGCCATTGTTGGTCCATCTTGTGAGTTTCAATTGGATTTTATATATATTATTGGTTTCCCCTCTTTTTCAAACACTTTCCAATGCAGTGGAAAGCACTAATGAGTTGTGGGCAGCATACTCGTTGCAATGAAAATTTTGGAGGATTTCTCGTTTACACATATATTTACAATTGCAAAATTAAACACTTGATTTATGGCCATTTATAAGTTGTCCTAAGGCTTGCTCATATGTGTCCATGATTTTCAGATTCCTTGATCAATGATGACATGTAATATTTGTCTACCTAGCACAAAAGCTGTATTTGTGATTATGATGGAGAAATATGGCTTTAACCTATTCAAATTAAGTTGGAAAAGATTTATGCCCTCATTCATGGATCATCAAGAGCTAAATCCACCTCTTCTAATAGAAACAATAGTAAGTGGACACACCTCCCTTTCATTCTTACAAATTGAATTATGATGGAGCTGCCTGGGGTATTAAAGTAATGTTTTATCTTGTAATGGTCAATTAGCTTTTAGGATAGACTTTAGGAATCTTAATAAAGTCATGTTGACTTTAGATATTTTTCCTATGAGTTTGCATCCTTATCCTTTGTGGATAAGATTTACCTTTTTGCTTTATGAGTTGTCATTCTTGTCCTTTGTCTATAAGATATTTGTCATCCTTATCCTCTGTGGAAAGATATTGTGGACAAGTAGTTGTTTAGTAAACAATGATAGGGTTGCGTAAACCAAGATCATACTTTGAAACATTCAGTTGAGCGAATGTGCAATATATTATTATAGTCAATAAGCAAAAATGGTATGAAAAACTTATGAATATATGCTTTTATGTTTTCCAAAAGATAGTTAAAAGTTTGATTAGGCTAACTTGTATTAAACATTCAGGTTTAAGTGAACTTTTAAATCATGGTGAAAGTGTATGAGAGGACGAGAAATATTCCTGGTACAAGTCGTGAAGATGAACAAAGAATCACCGGGGTAGAAGCAACACTTGACTTGATTTTGGTAAGATTAACCAGCTTGGAGAAGGAAATGAACATAGAGAACACGAAAGGTGAAAGTTCATCTCATGGACGTGGTGAAAACTATAATCCTAAGAAGGAAAAGTCACCAACCAACTCCGCTGAAAGAAACAGAAAGATAATTTCTACTGAGCTTTCTCGTGACATGAAAAAGATAATACCGCCAAAGTTTGATGGCAGTGTAGGAGGCGATGAAGCTGAAATCTGGTTGGTCCAGATGGAAAAATATTTTGAAATAAGGAACTATGATGAGGTAACAAAGGCAGCATGGGGAGCATACCATTTAGCAGGAGAAGCCTCTAATTGGTGGATAAACAAAAAGCTTGAACTAGATATAAGTTCCTGGAAGTTGACTTGGGAAGAGTTCGTTGAAATCTTCCGCAAGCGTTGGTTGCCACAACTTTATTATGACGAAAAACTCTCTGACTTTCAAGAATTGAAGCAAGGGACCATGTTAGTCAACGAGTACTGGGAGAAGTTTACTCGACTTCTTCGATATGTTCCTATCTATCATAAAGATGAACGATTCTGGATCAAGAAATTCATCTTGGGACTCAACAGAAATATTGGAGGTGAAGTCAATATGCATGGTCCGACCACAATGGACCTTGTGTATGAAAAAGCCATAAAGCAGGAACAAAAGCTTAAGGCAGACTCCAATCAGTGTGAAGGAGAAGAACAAAAGAAGGATACTAAGGTTCCCAATAAGATTACCCCCAAGAAGGAAGAATTTGTGCAAGATGCAGCAAAGAAAAAGGGGAAGAGATCTCGCTTCAATGAAAAAGAATTCAGAAGAGATTGGAAAAGAGACAACTCGAGGTATGATGACACTAGTAGAGCTAGTGAAGGTGTTAATAAGACTTGGGAAACCATGGAGAAAAGAGGGCCAAGGGCAGGATGCTTTATTTGTAGAGGTAATCATTATGCAAACGAATGCCCTAACAAAACTTCTGGTACCCAACAACATGGCAATTCACTACTGTTAGAATATTATATTCTACTTGTATTAATGGTCGATACTATTGTTGCTACAGTATTTAGTAGGTGAGGTAGCTGGACATTTTAAATGTCTACAGTGATCTACCTCCTCTATATATTGTAATCATCTCCTTTGTTAATTCAAGCAATTTCTAGCCCAAAATTGTTTCATGGTATCAAAGCAGGTCTGAGCCTGTCTCCTTCACAGGAGGGCTTAGGATTCAGGGAGTGTTTCTGGGTAATTTCGTGGGCTTTCTAGAAGCCATAATCCGAAGTTCTTTAGGGCCAAATTTTAGAAGGAAAATTTGTGATAAAATTTTCGTGGGCCTATAGGTCATAATTCGAAAAAATAAAATTTCCCTTTAATCTTTTCAGGTCGTGTGTGTGCCTATAGGCGCGATCTCTCTACAAGTCTGGTCGTGCGCAACCTTTGTTTTCGCGTTTTAAAATCCGCGCGATCTCTCACCCAGCTCTCTGCTAAAATCTACGCGACTTACTTGCGACTGATGTCTTCAAACGCGATTTTTTTTTTTGCATTTTCTGTGAACTTTGAGGCGACTTCTATTTGCCCGCGTTTCTTTGGACGCATTTTCTGAGAAACGCGTTTTTTGGTCGATCTTCCAGCGCACGACCCGCGTGTCCCTACTTGTTGGCACGTGTTTTGGAGGTTTTATGCAACCCGCGACGGCTCTTTCTCCTCACACGTCGAGAGTTCTCCTTGAAGCCACATTTTTTTCTCCTCACGCGTCGGGAGTTCTCCTTGAGCTTGGTCCGCGAGTTCTTCCAATTACCGAGCAGCGGCCTAACTCACGTTTTTGTGCAGATTTTTGTCCTCTTCCAGCCACGATTTCAAGCTATTTTCTGCAACTTTTTCTGGTTCATCCATGGCGGTTTAGGGTTCCAGAATTTTCGTCTAGGGTTTTGACCCTCCTGTTCAAGGCGGAAATTTTTTTTTGTTTGCAAATTCCTTCTGCGTTTTTCAAGATCTCAAATGGGTTGGTCTCCGACTTTTCTGGGTACCTCGTTTTTTGTGCCTTGAAATTTGTGCCCCAGTTTCAAGTTGAAAAAAATTTATGACTGCAGATTTCTCCTAGGTTTTGCGAGATCTCAACTGGGTGGTTGTTAGATTTTTCTAGGTGCTTCGTTTTCTGTGGCTTGATTTCTATGCAGATCTGTTCTGGCGGCTAGGGTTCCAAACCCTTTGTTTTTTCAGCCGACAATCGATGGCTACCTGTTTCTGGGCTTCTGTAATTCGCAGTGTTGTGTGGGATTCCGTTGTTGGGTTTTTTAATTTTTTTTTCCCTTATTAAAAAGTAAAATAAAATTCTGGCTTATGGGTTTTAATATTTTTTCCCTTAAAAAATTCCTGAAGGGTTTATAATTTTCTCCTCAAAAATTAAGGGTCAGTTCCTGTTTACCCTAGTCAGGGTTTCTATTGTACGGGAGGGCTCTCTGGTCTTTGGTTTTTACCGTTCTTTTCGAAAAAACGATAATTTGTAATCTTGGGTTTGGCGATTTTTTCCTCAAAAATCGTGGTTTGTTGTAGTCTGTTTTGATCGCACCTCAAGTTGCTGAGGCGAACATCTGCACAACTAGCTTCGTGCAGTCTGTTTTCGGGCATTGTGCTCCTCTGCAAAAGTTTCGACAATTTGCCGACTTTTCCTCAAAATCGCAGCAATTGTTCTCGGTGTCTCTCTAGCGATAGGGAGGAACAACTCTGTTATCCAACATTAGGTTGGACATTTGGTGATGGCTTCTGGTCAGCAATTCTGCAGATTCTGGGAGGGTTGGTGGCAGACTCATCTCACGTGGCAGAGTCCGTGGCAGGCTCTTGTCTCTTATTGCAGAGCTTTCTAAAGAAGGGGCAGCCTTCTCTGTTCTTTATCAAGACAGTTTTTTGTACTCTTGGTCATCAACATTCTGCAGATCCAGGGAGGGTCTCTGTAGCAACAGAGTGTTCCGAAGAATTTGTGACCAAGCGACCTACAGATTGTATTCTGTAGGCTAGTTAGTCGATTGACCATTAAGGGAGGGTGTTAGAATATTATATTCTACTTGTACTAATGGTCAATACTACTGTTGCTACAGTAGTTAGTAGGTGAGGTAGCTAGACATCTTAAATGTCTACAGTGATCTACCTCCTCTATATATTGTAATCATCTCCTTTGTTAATTCAAGCAATTTCTAGCCCAAAATTGTTTCAACTGCCTACTCAAAAGGCCATGTTTCAGTAGAGGAAACACACTGCCATGAAAGGACAAGTTGATGTCCAAATTACACCGGTCAAACATTCTTGAGACTTTCAAGAGTGAAAAATAAATGTAGTGTTATGTTCTTGTGTTTGAATAATACCTTAGTTCATTGGGGACGATGAATCATAAGGGGGGGAGTATGTTACACCCCGATTGTATAGCTACTACTGCATAGGGAAATGCATTGTAATGTTTGAATCTTTTAGATGAATAAAACATGTTGTTCTTGTTATCGAATGAATGTGTCCTATTTAAATGGTTGTCTCATTGTTTGATACTTCTATTGATGTAATTCTTGAATGAATGTAGCATATAAGTTATGGAATAATGTTATTCTAACTTTTGTGATGTTTTATGTATACTGCCTTGTTTTGAGCATATGACATCTATTGTCGTGTCATGATGTGCAGGAAATAGGTCCATTCCTCCAACCAGAGGACAGATATCACTCGGGGAGGAGCTTGGTTGGGTAAACAGTAATGAGTACCAATTGAGCATACACACACATACTATAGATTGAGTAAGCTAAGTCAGTTTGTTGAGTTAAGGGTAAGCCATCCATAGGCTTGTTTGTTGACATTAGGAGTCTTATCTACTTTTGAATGCATGAATAAGTGATGCTTGCCAGTGTAACTGTATGTGGAATAATGTTACTGGTTAGGAGGTGGGCATATATATATATATACACATTATATACACGTATCCATAAGTATATTCATGTGGATACAAACGTATGAGAGCAAATGGATATGCCCGTACGTGTGCATCGATATAAATACACTTATGAATACAAATACATAGAGGAAAGTATACAAGCAAACATACATGTATACATACCCACAACCAACCTGTTATATATACGTGAATATGAATAAATATTATGTTGACGTTACCTCAAAATCTACATATACATAGGTACGTATAATGAAAGTATGCTGACTGGCTCGCAATATACGTACTTTGTAATTAAATATGTATGTGCATATACATGTATATATGTAAAGGTAAATATATTTATATATTTAATATTATATTAAATATATATATATATAATATAGTTTTTACAAAATATATATATATATATATGTATATGAGATTATTTAAATTATTAAATTTAAATAAATATACATAGATATATATTATGTAAATTAAAGCTATACTATATATATATATATTTTAATATAATAAAATAAATATATAAATATATGTTATTCATAAGATAAAAACGACATTTGCAAAAAACGCATTTTCTATGGTTTCTCATTTAAAACGCATTCAATAAACAAATTTATATGCCTCCATTCTCTTCTAAAATGCGTTTCCATTACCTTCATTCTTCAAACGTCTTCTACATAGAATATGTCTCATTCTATTTCGCCCTTCAAGAAAACGTGTTTCTTCATTCCGCCCCCATTTACAAAATGTGTTTTCTTTCATATCATTCCATTTGCTATCCATTTTCCTTTCATTCCATCTCATTACCATTTTCTTAAAAAAAGTAAAGAATGAAAAATGATGCCCTAGAAAGCAAATCAGGATTTTTCCAATCAATTGCAAGTAGGGCATTTTTGTCTAAAATGCAAGTACAAGTTAGCACAAGAAAATCAACTTGCAATGGCTTCCTATTTTTCCTACTTTGCACCTTTCATTTGCAAAAGCTTCCAAAATCCCTATTATACATTTTACTTGCAGCTAGCCTTCAAAATCCTGAAATGCTTTATAAAGTGCCTAAAAGTCGGACTTTTTGAGTTTGACTACAAATGCAAGTTGAAAGTTTTGACTTCCAGTTTTCAAAGATGTAAACCAAGTTTTCCATTTTCCAAGAAAAGTACATGTCCCTTTCACTTGCAATCAGCCTTCCAAGATCCGAAATGACTTATAATGCTCATTTTCTGCCCTCATACAGCAAAAACACCACTCTGAGTTAGAGTCTTCGCCATGTCTACACCTGTTAATGTTGATGATGTCTTAACTTTATGGAATTTTCATTGCAGCCTTGCAGATTCTTGTTTGATGACGGAGGAACCAGCTTCTCCACCAAACAAAAAGATGAAGTACAAGTATGATAAGTATCAGAATGAGATTCCTCCTTCTCATGTGGTCTCAAACATCAAAGAAATCAGAGACACAGAGATCGGACATGTTAATATGTCTGAATTTCTTAAAAAAACTGCGAAATCAACTTCTCATGATATGCAGTTGTTGCTGAGAAGTCACATCCATTTGGTTTCCTCTTTTCCTGTTGCTGCCCTAGAACCGGAGTTTGTCCTTGCATGCGCAGCTCGCTTTGACAGAGAATCCAGAACTATTAGAGATGATGATGGTAATGTGGTCATTAGGCTTGATCCAGAAACCATTAATAGGATTTTAAGAGTTCCAGATGTGCCAATATATTTAGACATCTCAATCAAAAGTGCTATTGATCACTATGAACAAAAGAAAGCAGATTGTATACAACATATCAATACTAAATGGCTTCTAAAGCGTCGAACTTGTGTGTCTTGGTGGCCCGAGCTATACCGATCTAAATTCAAAGAAGAGATCAATGATATAATCAAACTCTTGAACAGGATAATGGGATTGAAATTTTCTAATGTTTTGAGAAGTGGATGTACAAATTCATAGTGGTGATAAGGAAGGCGCAACACCCAATCTTTTGGGGTGAGATAATCAACGATAGTTTATGTGAGCAGCTTGCACAAGTTCCATCCCGATTTTATAGCTACTATTGTATAGGGCAATTGATAGTAATGTTTGAATCTTGATGATGAATAAAACATGGTTGATCTCGTTATTAAATGAATGAGTTCTGTTTAAATGATGGTTTCATTTGATTGTTACTTCTAAATGATTTAGTCTTGATTAAATGTTGCATACAATTATGGAATAATAGTATTCTAACTTGTGAGATGTTTTTACCTTGTTATGAGCATATGACTGCCGATGTCATGTCATGATGTGCAGGTATGAAGACTGTTCCTTCGGACAGAGGAGAGACATCATTCGGGGAAGAAATTGGTCGGGTAAACAGTAACGATTACCAAATTGAGCATACACACACATACTATAGATTGAGTAAGCCAAGTCTGTTTGTCGAGATAACGGTAAGTCATCCGTAGGCTTGTTTATTGACCATAAGGATTCTGAATTCACTTCTTTATGCTTTAGGGGATGTGATTGTTTAAACGTTAGACTTGCTATACAATGACCCAAGTATGAATGATGTGAATGTTATGTGTTAATGATTGAATGGGAACGCACGTACATCTATACATTGTGAACACATATTTATATGTACAGACATATCAATACATGTGTACGTTAAGCAGACGGATATGCTCATACACATGTGTCGACATGTATGTACACATACATACGTATATACAGGTGTATATATGTGCACATTCCATCTGATATCTGTAGTGAAAATAATATTTAATAATATTGCCTAGCAAAATTACATAAATATTTATGTATTAATGTATATATTAACAATGTGGTTATATTTATGGATATATATACATAAATACATAAATGTAAATGTATTATATATTTATATATTTAAATATATGTATTAATATTAAGGTAATATTTACATATATATAAATATATATATAGATCACGATATAATGTCGGAAAATATATATATTTATATATTTAGAAATATTACACCTAATTAAAATACATATATGATTAAATATATAAATGATTAAGGTTAAAATGTGAAATGTATAAATTAAATTGACACAGAAGAATATTCAATAGAATAAAAATTGAACACAAAGGATTTAAATCCTTTAGCAATAGTGAAATATTTCGATTTTAATCTCATTATGGAAATCGTGCCTTTTGTTTGAGATAATCAAATCAAAGAGAATTCGAATTGTTTATAATGAACATTTGAAATATTTGAAAAGAGGAAAGAAACGTTTTAATCATGGAAATCGTGTGAGAAATTCGCGTGCAGAAAGAAAAACGCGTCTGGTCACGCGTATGCTGCGACCTAGCCTGTGAAATAACTGAATGCTAGTCTCATGGCTCGAAATGGCGAACGTGGAAGCTTTTTAACCTTGACCTAAAATGAATAAGCCATTCATTTAAATACGATTGGCCAAAAGAAAACGTGTGACGTTTTTGAAGATAAAAGTTGAAAAATTCTTCTCTTGCTGACTCTAAGGAGGTCGAATCACCTTCAATTTGATGACTTAGGGTTAAAGAATCCGCCAAATGTCTTTTTGACTATTTATGAGCACTGTGTTGTCATTTGGCATGCCTTCATAAGTGGAAATCTATTGCAATTCGGGCCTATATATACACGCCCTTTCATTCATTGAAAAATACACACTTTTGGAGCAATTTGAGTTTACTATTTTTATTCCATATCCATTACATTGTACTGCTTGAGTTTGATAAATTCAGTGAATTATTTCCAGCATTTACCAGTCATAGTGAATTAAGTCATTTTGAGTTTAAAGTGAGGTATTTGTATAGCTGAGTAGGAATTGAGTGGTGGAAACACGTCTGTGAGAAGAGATATAGGAGCTCACTATAGAGTGAAATACTTTCATAAAAAGAAGCCATATTTAATTGAAACTCCGGAAGCTTATTTGAAGAAGAATTTAAAAGAGCAAGTCTGGAAGGAGAAGCTTTAAAATCAGGCATGAATCTTCCTAGTATATAACTTTTATTAAAGTGTTGTTTTATTTTGCGTCTTGTGATCGTTGCTTTCAATTAGCTTTAATAGGAAAGAACTAATTCGATGAATAAAGCAATGCATTAAAGGAGAAAATGTGTAAAGGATTCAATGATTAGGGGGAAATTGTGAAAAAGGGATTATTTGGGTAAAGAGTGTAAGGGATTAGATTATTTATCTTGCATTAAAAAGAAATAATGGAAAAAGATAAAAGGGAAGGATTCATTTGCATTTTGAATGGTTATTGCATGTTGTGTATGATCTCTATATATGGAGAATACGTAGATGTACTTATTATCTACTAGGATCGAAATGATGGCAGAATCAAGTAAAGTCTTTTAGCTTAAGTTATTAGGATAACTGAGACAAGTTAAGTACTCCTAGGATAAAGAATTCCTAGTTAGGAGGATTGATACAAAACGCTTGAATACTGTTTTCATTTCTAGTAGATTTGTATGATTGTAGGATGTCTGGGATGACAGATTCACCCATTGAAGGACAAACCTATGCGTAGAGTAAGGAAGCCTTAAGTCAAATCAGCCCTGAGTAGTGTTTATGATAGATGACCTTCATTCGAAGTCTTGAATGAGAATACTTTGGCCAAAGTAGTGAAAGTCGACATCCACCTAGATATGAGAGTTTGACTACACTGTCAGTTCATTGATTGAACTACTCGAGATTGTGAAATAGCAAGTTCTAGTTGAGTGGACACACTATGCTCAGTTGGTAATTGTTAAAGGATACCCTACCAATCTCTTCTTCGAAGGGAGGGCCGTTCATTGCAAAATGATCGTGCGGGGGACCGCATTATAAGTCGGTGGTTGGCGGAAAAGCGCCCGAGTGATGTTTCTCCTCCATAGCAAGCGGCCAATGTACCAAGATTTGAAAGGACGGACTCCTGGACCTTCTTACTTCTATTTGTGCAAAAGCTTACGAGCTATGTATGTAACTGTATTACTTTTTAACTCTGATTTATATTTGCAATGAAAATGAAATTCATGAGGAAACATATTGTAACTTGTACGTGTTTATCAATAAAGAAAGGAAGAAATTTATTGTAATATCTTTGTTATATGTTACTTTTACATGTTTTAAGTGAGAATTGGAAAGTTTTTAATTTACACAGAATTGGGTCGTTACACTTTTGGGGTGAGATAATCAGCGATAGTTTATGTGAGCAGCTTGCACAAGTTCCCACTACGCTCACATTCTACATGAACTCCTATTTGGTCTACATAGCAACTTCATTGAGACAAATTCCAGGCCTTTCTACCAAAGGAGATAGATCACTAGTTCCAATTTGGGAGTATTATGATCAGCTGCCTTTGAGACCAAGCAGAATTCATTATAGAAGATTCCAAGATGCATTCTTTGGTCACTTCATGTGTCTATTTGACAAGACCTTGCAAAACAACAGAGTATCTAAGGCTACTTGGAAGAAGGTCAATGAATATGGTTGTCTCTTTCTCCAGTTTCCTACTTTTACCTACATGAGAGTTGGCTGTTTTGAAGATCAGCCATACATGCTTCCAAGATATCCAACAGATAAAATCATTTTAATGGAGCTTGGAAGGCAGTTGATGACAGTACATGCACAACAAGCTATACAACATAAAGCTGGAGTAAGTATCTCGTCTCATAATCCATTGCAAATTGGGAGATACTCTTTGACAACTACCTCAAAGGCAAAGGCAATGGAAACTGAAATTCAGAAGATCAAATTAAAAAGATTTAAGGCAAGAACAGATTTTGACTACAAAGGAATGAAGGACAAGATAAAGAGAGCTTTCACACATGTACATCGCCTTGAAGATATTTGGGTCGATCTTTAAACAAAGAAGGACATCCGTAGAATGGATTATTGCAAGCTCACAGTTGAACAAATTATTGATCTTAATCTGACCTTGATCGCAGAAGGAGTGATTGATGATGGACAGATTTTAGATCCAGAATATGAGGAACAAATAATTGTTGACGCTTCTATTCTAGCAATACAGTGGTCTCATAAGGAATCTAGTTCTATCTTTAACAGATTCCAATCAGTTTTGGCAAATCCTAATTCTTGGCTTAAAAGTATAGGTGTCAAAACCATAAAAATCAAAGTTAGTGATGATGATGATTCAGCTAGACCCGTTGGATTGAAATCAGAAGTTAGAGACAAATCCAAGGAAGGTGCTTCTTCTTCAGGAACCATAATCAAGTTAAAAGTCAGTCGCGCTGTGGAAAAACCTTTGGAGAAAACAACATTAAAAGGGAAGGAAGTTAAAGAGACGCAGATCCAAATCATTGATCAACAAGAGGGAGATGTTCTTGAATCTCCTACTGTTCTAAGTATGATGTCTCCACATATTGATGTTGCACCAGTATCAATATTGTCTCTTATGTCTCAAATTGATAGTGATGTTGATTCTTTCTCCACGGTTTTTGTTCCTTCTATTGCTCCTACGGAAGTTGCTCTTCATACTTCAACTTCATCCACATTGACCACTTCTATGGATAATATGCATGATAATTTGGAGAATGTTTTTGATGTTAATTCGATGTATCCAATGACATCACAGATGACACTTCCAGAGATAGATACATCAGCTGCAAGTTTTGATTGCTTTATGGCTAATGCTAATCACAATACGCCATCCGAACAAACTCTTGTTGCAATTCAAACCGAGACATCTCCTAGGGTAACAACTATGGTATAGAATGAATCTCTTTCTGCACAAACCACAGTTGTTGTTTCAGATGCAAATACATTGGATCTTCCTCCATGGTTGAGTTCAGTCACTTTAAAGAGAAACAAACAGTCAATCTCTCTTGATGTGTTTGATTTCCAGCAGTTGAAGAAATCAAAGCCAAAAGTTGCAAAGAAAGCCAAAATGGTTTCACGGGTGGTTGTGGACAGCAATAGGATGAAATATGCAGAAACAGTTGAACGTCGTGCAGACAGGTCACTAGAAGAGATGCAGGTGTCTGACTACAAATTCACCAGGGTGGATTTAGGTAAACAAACACATGCTAGCATAATGCAAGATGCCCAAAGTTCAATAACAGTCTTGACACATAATTATAATGAACTCTTGGCTAAGAAAGAAAAGCTAAAAGAGAAGAATGCACAACTTGTTTCAGTAATTCAAAAGATTAACAAATCTTCAAAGATGGTTGATTAATTGTCTTCCTTTATTTCTGAAGAATCCATTAAACAAATTGAAAAGGTTGGACAAAAAGCAAGGGCAGTTGATTCTCGGGTTGATCAATTGATAAATCAAAGTACTCAAGTGATTAAAAAGGGCCTTGATGTGATGACTAATGTAAAAAGTTGAAACTACACCAAGCTTCTAACACTTTCAAACAAAGCTTGGAATCTATGGAAAGAGATTTGAAAAGTTGGTATACTTTGAATGAAGAACATTTGGAAATTTTATGTTGGTATACTTTGAATGAAGAACATTTGGAAATTTTATGTGCCAATGCAATAATACCAAACAGAGAAGTGTATATTGAGATTGAAGAGCTCCTGTTAAACAAAACATTAGTATTCAAAGAGCTCATTTCAGATATACAAGTTGCTCAAGAGATAGTGGTTGAAGTCGAATAGGATATCACTTCAAGCTTTGAAAAGGAAGCTAGAAGATCAAAACAGTGAAGTACTTCCTGAAGATGCTATACTTTCAGCATTAACAGCAAAATTTCATCAAGAACTAGAAGTTGAAACCTTCACTGCACAGTCTATCAGCAAATTTGTAGATCATCATGCATTTCTTAATAAGATGTAGATTGCATTGGAAAAGCATCGATTATCAATCATTAGATGTTTTGATACCATCATCAAGACAGTTGTTGTTGCCAAAAACACTCAAGGACCAAATCCCAATGAACTACAAAATTCCATTCATAAATTCCAATGTTTCAAAGATACCCATGGAAATAATTGAAGTTCTATTTAATTTTCAGTTTTGTTCCTTTGGACAAATTACATCTAAAGGCAGAAATTGTAATTACATGTAATCAAATTACAAGTCAAGATAAATTAGGATTGTAATTTGGAATAAGTCAATTACAAGTAATTGGTGGTTGAGAGAATTTCTTAAGTTAGTTGGGATCCTCCCACCTTTTTCTCATGACCTCTCTCCTATAAATACTTGAGGGGGTCCTTTGTAATTTTTATCGTTTTAGCAATAGAGAGAGAACTCTGTAGAAATTTACAGCCAAGAAGTCTTTGAGTTTTGTGTATGTAAACCTATTTTTCAACTAATATCAAAGAATTGGAAATTTCAGACTTTGTGTTGAAATCCTATTTTGCATCCATTGTGTTCTTATGTCATTTTGGAGCATTACTTCGTGATTATTTGAAGATTGTGGAAAATTGCTAAAGAGAGTTTCACTTGAAATATCTGCAGACTTTGTGTTGTGAGTATTAAAGTTTGAATTCATAGTTTGAAAGGTTAAATTAGCTTAATTTGTGATTAAGAATTGGGAAGAATTATAAGTCTTTGTGCTTGTAATAATTCTCATATTAAGTAATTCTTGAATGCATTATACTTACAGACTTTGTGTTGTTATATATTGCAACTTGTTCTCAAATTATCTTTCAAAAGGGTAGATAGGATCTCAGATTCTCAAGACTTTGTGCTTGAAATTGTTTTCCCGTCCTGGAGGAAGTGACGGAAGTCTTTGTGCTTTTAGGAAACTTCATTTCCTTTCTCTCGATTTTATTGCAAGTTGTTGTAAGAGTTTATTTAAAAGTTAATGCTACTTTTCTATGAAGAGAAAATAATTTAATCTTTCCTGAAACAAGACGAAAGGTTATCGTTCCACCCATATTTGTTTCAGTTAGTAGGAAAGGGGGAGCCTTCCCTTAATTAGGAGAGTTTTATCTCACACACTTTGGCTGAAACCACCATTTTGCTAAACCTCACAAGTTTGCAAAATATTCAACCAACATCGTACAAAGGTTTTTGACATTTTTTTTAATAAAAAAATTGTGGGTCTATTTTCTATAATTTTTTGCGGATTTTTTTACAAAATTCATGGGTTTTTTTACAAGTTAAAAATCACACAAGGTTTTAAGACCTGTTTTTTTGACAATATTTTAAGAAAAATCACATTTTTCCCAAAATTTCTATAGTTATTTTTGGAATTTTAGCAGATTTTTTCTGGAATTTTTTGCAGATTTTTTCCATAATTTTTTTCAGATTTTTTCCAGAATTTTTTGCAGCTTTTTTCAGAATATTTTGCAGATTTGTTTTGCAGTTTTTTCCAGAATTTTTTGCTAATTTTTCCAAATTTTATTTTGACGATTTTTTAAAAAATCGTGGGAGTTGTGTCAGCTGATTGTCTTGGGTTTTGTGCCATCTAATCACAAACTTTACCTCGTATTTTGTGCTTTTGGAAAACGGGAGGGATGGCATCTTTGTCCAACATCATGTTGGAAAGTACCTAGAAGTTTAGTGGGAAAAACTACAACACGTGGAAGCAGAGGATGCTTACCATTTTTGAGTACCAGTGTCTGGATGCACTTGTTCTAGGTATAGAAGTTCATCCCATAGTTGTAGAGAAGGATCAAGACAAATATGATGGAGGTAATCGGGAGGCACTTATGCTTCACAAGTTATCAGTCATCGATGAGATGTTACCAAAAACACCATTTGGTAAGTCTGTTGCGAAGATCTAGAAGCATTTGAAAGATCTTTCATGAGACCTCAAACAAGGGCAAGGCTTTCTTTCTGAAGAATATGTTGTTTTTCATTATGATGGATGACAAAGTGTCTTTGCAAGAGCAGTTGATGAAAATCAAAAACATTCACGATCAATTGGAGGCCATTGGTCGCAAGATGGAAGAGGAGGATATGGTGGTGATCACGTTGAAAAGCTTGCCACGATCCTATGAGCACTTCATCGAACCTCTCAACATTACATCCACCAATGTTGACTTGAAGTTTGATGAGTTGTGCAACAAGCTCTTACAACAGGATGGGTGGAAGACGCAGTTTGGGAGCAATAGTGAATCTCCCAGTGTTGAACAAACGTTTACTGCCAAGGACATTGGCAAAGGCAAATCCACTCAGCAAAAAGGATGAGGCAATTTGGAGGAGAGCTCCAAGAAGTCTTTCACATGCCATTACTGTGGGAAGATTGGTCATATGCAGAAGTATTGCAGAAAGCGGTTGGCTGATTAGAAGTCCAACCAGGAAGAGTCTCAACAAAGTGCTCAAGTGGCAAAGTATACTAACCAAAAGGAGTCTGCATATTATGCATGCATGGCCAAAATACCATCAGATTATGGGTAGACTTAGTTTAAGTTAGTAGAATGACCATTAAAGGAGGGTATTAAAGTAATGTTTTATCTTGTAATGATCAATTAGCTTTTAGGATAGACTTTAGAAATCTTCTTTAATAAAGTTGTGTTGACTTTAGATATTTTTCCTATGAATTGTCATCCTTATCCTCTGTGGATAAGATATTTGTAATCCTATATAAGGATGTTTTTGCTCCTTATTTCTTAACAGATTATTATGCAATCTTGGTTAACTTTTTGTGTGTTGTTTTTGTAATACTTCATTTATCTTCTTTGTGTCGGCTTCTATCTTCATAATGTTGATTTACCTATCTGTGTGCCTCACGGTCTTGTCCAACACATAAATCTTGTAATATTATAAAATGTCATGTGAAGAATTTGGGGAGACGGTCAAGGTGTGTATCCTTTTTCACTCACTTCTAACTTATTCTAGATTGTATCTTGCAAAACTTGTCTTCTTTTGGCTTCCTTATGTATGTGTTCTTTTATAGATATATCCATAAATATATTAAATCTTCTATGAGATCATCCTCCCTTTGTTGATTAGATTCCACTGGTTTCTCAACTAGCTGTCCCATTTTTATGGCCATCTTTTATTTTCTACCTAACTTCTCAAAGGCAATAGTGCCAAATATTTTACTACTCAATTGATAAACAACTATCTATTGTAGAGTAAAAAGATTTGACACACATAAATGATTTATACCAAGAGTTGAAGAATAATATCATCAATTGATTTTATTCATTTCATCTATGCTCTTATAGAAAACTGTAGTTCAAGGAGCAATTCCAACATGTGACCCTTTCCCTAACTACAAGATATCTATTTTTCTCTTAAATTCCACAAGCCAACAAAGCATTAACATACCTGTCAAGCATAAACATTTGGTAAAACATAACTAAGACAAAAATATGCTAACTACACTCATTTCATTAAGTTTAAAATATTAATAGTGTGAATATATAAGATGGTATGTAATGCTCTCATAACTTTGTAGTGGTTTGGCACTCTTCGCTAAGCAGCCACATTGAGTCAGTTTATGAGTATATCATTGAGAAAAAAAAAATATTGAAGATGAAATAGACTATGCAATTCAAAGAACATAAAAGTTTGCTCTAAAAATATGTCATATCTAGAGAACTATTTCTTACATACACAATCTCACTGCTTATGATGTATTAAAATGTCTTCACAAAAATGGCATCCACATTTGGAAGAGAAAAATACATTTTCAAATGACCTATCTAAATTTTGTTTCTTGTTAGTGGACTTGGTCTACTTTCCAACATAATATAATTTAATTCACCTAATCAATTTTAGTACACACAAAACATCAATCCATTTCCATTTCTTAAATCAAAATTTATAGTTATTGCAGGCATGACTTGAGATTTACTTTGAAGAAGGATGTTTAAGTGAAGCAATAAACCATCCTTGTGACCATCCAATCATAGCATAAGCTCCCTGTTAAAAAAACAAATAAGAAAAGCACTGTAAGCATTTCATTGCAATACACATGGTTTGCATGTTACAAGCAGAAAAAGTATCTTAAGAATGCAATATTACTTATCTCAAATTTGGGGCCATTTCAAAATACCTAAAGTGATTATTACTTAGTCAATGAGAATTTATTTTTGTATTTTAATATATACATATATATAGTGATTATTGTATAGAAATATAGTTGAAGCATTTCAAATTGGAAGAATTAGTGCATGGATTTTGAAAGAATTGGATAGCACACATGTCAACAAATGTATGCTTGTATTTATTATTCTATGGGGAAGTTACATTGGTGGTATTACTTAAATTATAAGTTACTTGGTATTATTACATCATTAACCTAAAGAATAAATGTTTATGTGTACAAAGTGTAGTCTAGCTAAGTGAATTCATATTGCTTTCAATATCTTCTAGGCTCTTCAAGCAATATCTACACTTTTTAGCTACCTTCATTTACATTTCTAATCAAATAAATTGCATTTTTCCACAAGCAAACATGATTGTACTTGCACTATGATTAGTCAATGTTACCCTCTGTAAATGCAAACCACATAAGAAATCCCAAAAGAACGATAAGGCTGTAAATGCCACGAATATAGGTAATATGTCAATGCCTTACCAAATGAATTACCAACAAATCAGTATTCTGAGTTTGCAAAACATAATAATGGTTAAGCTAACAAGATGTTTATCTTACCAATTTTGGAGCCCTAGAAATTAAAGAACCTGGATAAAATAAATAGGACTATAATCAAACACACTAATGATTGGTGAACTGACTTACAAACACATACCCCTATAACATATGCCTTGTTATTTAGGCTTTTCACTCTATTCTTAACACGAACCAAATCTTTTCCATTTTTGCAATGCCAAAAGTTGGTTGGGCCTATTTGGAATTGTTAGTGTTTTATTTTGTCTCTTATGAGACAACACAAAACAAAACTATTACATAAAATGAGCACATAAAGATTACCAAGATATTCATTGTAATGTCCCCTTCTTGCTCCTGAGCAGTGTAGTGTTCAATTAGCTTATTCCAGAGTTCTTGTAAGCTAGTTGATGTGGTTAGGGGGCTCAGTGGCCAACAATGGAGTTTAGTGGTGGGGATTCTGGAGATGTTTCTATTTATAGAAGTGGTCGTTTTATGATGTTGCTATCTTCAGTTGGTCACTGTGTTTTTCAGTGGTCTTCAGTTTCGCTCAGTTTTGGCATTTGGTATACACTTACTATTTTTAGCAATGCTATTTATAGTAAGTCATCTTTGGGGGAGATGACCCAAGCCAGTATGTGTGCAACAGTATTATTTCTCAATTGGTTTTGGAGAGCCTAAAGTTGCAGTATTTGATATTTGTTTAATTCAATCACTTAAGTTGTTCAATAAAGTTATTTTATAAACTTAAGTTGAGGGGGTGAGTTGGTTTGCTTAGTTCTTCAGTTTGGTGTGATTTTATTAAGATTTTGGTGTGTTTTATAGCATTTTTTGGGCATTGCTTTTCTGGACCTGAACCCATGTTTTTGCTCATAGCTCTAAGATGAACTGAGAAATCAAAATGGGTATTGTTTCATTGGAAGACTCTTCTCCAGCCAATTATTTCAAGTACAAGATTGCATTTTTTGGTTGAGATTTGGATTTTCTAGGAAGGATTGAACCTTCTTGAAGGGACGCCCTTGCTGGTGTTAAAAACCAGTTTGTGACCTGCAAAAACTTAGGCGCCTGTTGCTGCTCTTCGGGAGTTCAAAACAGAGGTCTGGGCGAAGAAGAACAAGTACTTTTTAAAGCCGAAGCTTAGGAGTTGATTGATGCCATTATCAAGCTTCACTGCTGCTGACATGGATGTTTATCAGGTATGATTATTTCAATGTAATACTCTGATTTCAAAACTGAAAATGTTTACTTGCTGTATATTATGGTTTCCTATTGATAAGCATTATTCTCTAGTGTTTACTTGTTAATTGCAATCAAACCTTTATGCTGCATACATCTGAAAATGCATTGAAACAATCACAAACACTACCTTGAACAAGCAAACAGCAAACAGGGGTTTTCAAAAAAAATCAGGGGTGTACGTTGCATTCATAGATTAATATAAGAAGCCAAATCTTTCTTATATAGGTTTACAGGTACAAAAGATAACCTACATTATGAATGTGGGATAATAAAAAGAACATACTAAAGTGAAATAAACATAAAGTTTTCTTAAAGTTCGAATAAATTTATTAAAGCCTATGACTAATAACTAACTGATCATTAATAAATAATAATTACTCTAATACACTCCCTTAATTGTCAATCTACTAACTACACCACGTCTATCCTAAAGTTTTACAAATTTGTCAAGACCCAAGACTTGGTAACATTATCTACAATATAATCCTCTATTGGACAATACTACATACAACATAATAGATTTGTCTTCTACAAGTTGTATAAAGAAGTGACAATGTATTTCCACATGTATGGTACACTCATGAAGAACTCGATTCATGGCAAGTTTGTGACATCTTCATGTCTGAAAGCATCCTTCTGAACCAAAATGTCTCATATGCTACTTTTATTGCTTCTTGATATTTTACTCCAATCAAGTAAAAGAGATATTCTTGTTGGTCCATATGATTGTACTGGTACCAAGGCTGAAAACATATCCACAAGTGGATTTTCTATCATCCACAAACCCTGCCCAATCTGAATTTGTAAATCCACACAACCTAGGGTATTTGCTTCTATTGTACAAAATACCAAAGTCAAGTGTCACTTTCACATATTTCAACACCCTCTTCATCACAATCCAATGTTCTATCTTTGGTGCTATCATGAATTAGGAAAAGAAACACACAACCTAGCACAAATCAGATCTAGTTGTTATAAGATTTTGTAGGTGTTGTGACCTTTTCACACATCGCCCCATTCAAAATGGGGACCCCCTAATTTTTGCTCCATTCTAGTCTTTTGGCTTTGGTTTTCTCTCTCTCTCTCTCTCTCTCTCTTTCTGTCTTTTTCTGCTGTCTCCTTTCCGGGGTGTGCCCATCTGTGAGCTTAAACGTGAAATTTTGGCCAAGTCTGTGGAATTAGGGTTTGTATTTCTCTAGTCAATTTAAAGTCAAATGAAGTGAATAAATTGAAAGCAGAGCTTCACATTGATGTCAACATGCTTCCAGCAAGCTCTCAGCTAAATTTCATCAAGTTCTGGCAAGTTTGTGACATCTTCATGTCTGAAAGCATCCTTCTGAACAAAATGTCTCATATGCTACTTTTATTGCTTCTTGATATTTTACTCCAATCAAGTAAAAGAGATATTCTTGTTGGTCCATATGATTGTACTGGTACCAAGGCTGAAAACATATCCACAAGTGGATTTTCTATCATCCACAAACCCTGCCCAATCTGAATTTGTAAATCCACACAACCTAGGGTATTTGCTTCTATTGTACAAAATACCAAAGTCAAGTGTCACTTTCACATATTTCAACACCCTCTTCATCACAATCCAATGTTCTATCTTTGGTGCTATCATGAATTAGGAAAAGAAACACACAACCTAGCACAAATCAGATCTAGTTGTTATAAGATTTTGTAGGTGTTGTGACCTTTTCACACATCGCCCCATTCAAAATGGGGACCCCCTAATTTTTGCTCCATTCTAGTCTTTTGGCTTTGGTTTTCTCTCTCTCTCTCTCTCTCTCTCTTTCTGTCTTTTTCTGCTGTCTCCTTTCCGGGGTGTGCCCATCTGTGAGCTTAAACGTGAAATTTTGGCCAAGTCTGTGGAATTAGGGTTTGTATTTCTCTAGTCAATTTAAAGTCAAATGAAGTGAATAAATTGAAAGCAGAGCTTCACATTGATGTCAACATGCTTCCAGCAAGCTCTCAGCTAAATTTCATCAAGTTCTGGCAACTTACTATTTTTAGTAAGTGTGCAATTCAGGGTATTTTCTCAGCATTTTTGAAATTTCGACAGTCACACTACATTTAGAACACATCAGGCTGCTCATCTGCAAATTTTCAGCTGAAACGGACAACTATCTATTTTTAGCAAATTCAACTTTCGGAGCAAATTTCAAGGTTTGCATGCAATGTTCTTCAGTGCATGTCTGGAGATTCTTTCTAGGTTTTCAGAAACCTTCGCAACGATATAACATGCAAAATGAGATGATGACTTTCAGAGTTCAGCCTGCAGAGGCTATTTTTAGGGTTTGCATGTCGGAGTTTCAGCGCATGTTGAGTGATTCCTTGTGGGTTTTTCAAGAGCTACGCAATGATGTGACATGCAAGGTGAGATGATTAGTATTCAGTGACTTACGATTTTTAGCAGGCTCACTTCGGTAGTTGCCCAGTGCGTCAGAACCACGAACAGGGCGAAGTGCAACAGAAACGAGGTCAAACGGAGGTCGTTTGATAAACATGCAAGTCAGATTAGGGTTTCCAGCTTCGGGACCCAAAAAGAGGGGTAAAAAGTCGGAATTTCCGAAAACCGGTGTATCCCACGACGTTCAGCATCTTTCAAGCTATTCACCGGTAAAATTTGAAGGTAATCGGAGCACTTACTATTTATAGTAAGGCATTCCAGAAACTGGCTAAAAATAGAAAATCAGCATCAGGCGCCAATGTGAACGGGCAAGTCATCCGATGAGGAGCACGTCATTCGAATTCCAAGTCAAACAGAGTTGTGGAGGTCTCAGAAATGAGCAGTTACTATAAATAGTAAACCACCTTCAGAAACATACTATTTTTAGTAGGTCAGCTCAGGATATCAGTGTGAATGAGCTGACAAGGTCATGAAGGTCCTGTGCTTAAAATTTCAAAACGATCCGAGCTTCAAAAGTGTAAAAATTGAAAGACTTACTATAAATAGCAAGGCATGGATAAACAGGCAGAAGCAATGAAAATTTCTAAGTGTTGAAATTCGTCCACCTCCACCTTGAAAATGCGCCCACTTCAACTGGAGATGTTGAGAAAAATGCAAAGAGTTGAATATCTTGCAAGTACCTCCATATGCGCCCAAAGAAGGATGAAGGAGCATGGAAAATATTCTAAGTAAAAGTTTCATCCTCCTGCCTATGCCAAATGCGCCCACTTCAGTTGGAGATGTTGAGAATTTTTCTAAGTCTAAAGGTTTATCCACCTCAATACCCCATATTTGCCCTCAAGGTAATAGCATGCAAAAGGTTTCTAAGGCATAAAAGGGGACTAAGGCGTCCATCCTTCATCATACATGAAATGCGCCCATGCAAACTAAGGAAGAAAGTCAAAGGTCAAAGGGCGTTGAAGTTTCATCCTTCACTACATGCTAAATGCGCCCACCTAACAAGAAGGAGCTATGAAAAACGGCTAAGTGTTGAAGCTAATCCTCCACCCTATGTCAAATGTGCCCATCCTCCCCAAGGTAGGAAATGCGCCCATGCTTCAAAGGGAAGTCAAAGAGGTCAAAAAGAAAAGCATTGAGAAGTTAATCCTCCTTCATACATGAAATGCACCCAAATGAAGGCATGTCAAGACAAAACGTGTGCATCAAAGGAAGGAATATTCCAAAAGGCGTTGAAAGTCAAAATCCTCTTGCATATGCTAAATGTGCCCATCCTTCTCAAGGTGTGAAATGCGACCAAGATAAAGGTAAAGTTGATGAAAAATTTACCAAGGCATTGATGTTGAACAAAGTGAAGTTGGTAGGGGAAAGTTACTAAGGCATGGCTAATATCCTCCATGACACATGATATGCGCCAAGTTGGTGATGATAAAATATGGGTGACGTTGAAATCAAAATATCCTTCATGACATGCTATATACGCTCAAGGCATTTAAAAGAAAAAATTTCTAAGTGAGTTGATAAAAAAAAATTCTTCACAGGAAGAATGATTGAAGGTGAATGAAAATTTTTCTAAGGCAAAATTCAAACTGTGTTAAGTGATTTAAAAAATTTCTAAGGCACAATATTTCATCCTCTAGAAAAAAAAAATGCCTAAGTCTAATGGAGGGTGATGAAATTGGTTAAGACATGAATGAATTTGCGAGAAGTCAAAGGATGCTAGCTTCATAGGGTTGATAAAAATTCCAAGTCAAAGCAAGAAAATACGCCTAGAGATGAAGAAATGGATTAAATTTGGTAAAAAATTATTTTTCTAAGGTTCAAAATTCAAAAAATTAAATGAACCCCTTCATTGTGGACCCATGGATTTGACACGTTTTGAAGGAAATTTTCTTCTGGGTATTGAAGATCTTCGACAAGGAATTGATTTTAGTGTCTTCTGCACTTCGCCAAGGCTTTCAGATGGAGATTTTGATCGGCACTTGAGATAATGAATTTTCCTAAGGGAAATTTAATTTTTTTTTCTAAGGCAAAGTGAATAAAATGTGTTTTTGAAGGTAAAATGCTTCAGACAATGAATTTGAAAGGGATTGCCTAGATGATTTTGATCAAATTCTCCGTGAGATGAATTTTCCAAAGTCAAAGGTGAATAAAAATTAAATGTCAGAGCTTCAACTGGTGAATTAAATTTCTTAAGGAGTGAATTTGAAGTGAATATTTTCAAAATGAATTAAAATGTCAAGTACGCCAATCAAGATGAATCCTTTGAAATTCTAGAAGGTCAAGATTCCAGGCGTCAGAGGACAAGTGTTGGAATTGCCAGAGGAGGGAAATTCGAATTCTTGTTGTGAAGTAGTGGAAATTTAATGCATTAGCTAAACTTGGCCTCCTTCTAGAATTCGATTTGGCTATAAGAATTGAGAGTTTATTCATTCTTCTTCACCAGCTGAAGAAGTTGGATTTTGGCTCTGAGATTGAAGTTGTAGTGCAAGTGAGTGATTGAGTTGAGTTGTTGAAGAAATTCGATTTAATTGTTGAAGAGGATTGTTGAAGCTGAAGTTTGAAAAGTCTAAGTTTGTGGCCGAGTATTGAAGAAGTACGACTTGAAGTGGAAGAAAGTTGTTGAAGTGCGAAATTTACTAAGTCTTTTTGAAGTGCTGAAGTTGGACGATTTTCTCAAGTGTGAAGTTGTTGCAGCCAACTTGGAAATTTGCTAAGTCTCTCTCAATTCGAGGTTGCTTGAGTTGAAGTTGCTGAAGCTTGCCTGTTGAAAAACTTTCTAAGTGTTGAAAATTCAAAATTGTTAGAGGAGAAGTTGAGGTTTGCAAATAAAATATGATGTTGTAGCTTCTCAAATTCTTGAAGTCGACTGGCAGCCCTCTACATTGTTATTTTATTTTTCTAAGCTAATTGTTGATGGCTGTTTATTGTTTTGCAGGATGGTTGAAGTAAGAGCAATTGACAGAGATAGCAATGGTGCATCCAAACAGGCTGTTATCAAGAAGCTAAGCAAGCCTTTCCTGCCGGAGTCAAAGTTCACTTCGAAGTTGAGCAAGCTGGTTGATACCAATTTAGGCTCTTTCAACATGGAGGCTTTTAAAAGTCGGATTATGGGAGTTGGCAGTCATCGTCCTTCGATCACTTCGCACAATATTGTTTGAAGCGGGTTGTATGCAGTTGCTGGTTTTCCACCAGCTATTCAATGTCCAAAGCTGATGATGGAGTGCGCTAATTACTACGAGCCTGATCACAGGTCCATTGTCTCACCAGATGGCCAAGTATACGCCAACCTCACTCCTGCAGCTATCGGCGAGGCATTCGGAATTCCAGCACACGACAGGATGATTTACAAAACAAGAGAGCGAGTTGAACGAATGTATGCTTCTACATTCGAGAGATGTGCAGAGGTGATTAATACTCGCTAGATGAACAAGCCCAAGCCCTCTCGTACAAAGTTGCTAAAGCAGATTATATCAGATGATTTGAAGCAGGAGTATTGTGACCTGATCATGATGCTGAGCAGAGTTGGGGGCTGCCCTCAAGCGTTTATTTTTGAGCCATGGATGTTTTATTACATCAACCTCGTGCTGGAAGGAAAGGAGCACATCAACTGGGCTGTGATGATTAGTGACAATTTGTACGAGCAGCTCCCGAGTCTGAAGAGGACAAAGACATTTTACATGGGCTCCTACATTATTTACATGTTGGCTCGTATGACGACGTATAGAGGAATATCTTACAAGGAGCCTGTTGGTTGTGGTTCTCATCAATTCAAAATCCATGAGGCTTGTCCGCACTTGCACCTGACGAGCACTACTCATTTCAAGCATGTCAACGATGCCTTTACCATGCACATCACGAGATCACTTCAGGAGCGAACTCATCATAGGATCTCGAGGGAAGCTCAGGAATTGATTGAAAGGTATGGGTATTGGTTCATTCAGTTTCCAAAATTTTCTTACATCAGGCTGCAGGGTTTTTCTTCAATTCCCTATAGGCTGCCTAAGTACCCAACCGACAGAATTTTAATGTTAAGAGATATCTAGGCAACTTGTTGCCTATGATAAGATTCAGAAGAGAAAGAAGAAGGGAGGAGTTGACTTCCCGATTGTCATGGGTAATTCATACGAAGTGTGTCCTTCACTTCAGGCAGCTAGAGAAGCTGAAAATGAGCTTTAGTTCTTTCATTTTTCCTATCACACCAGCAGACAGCACTATGATCCGCATAGCAATATCAAATGGATACTGTCAAAAGAGTTCAAGCATAAGGCAAATATTGAGGATTACTAGGCTAGTGCATCAGATGAGGCTGAAGTCAGAAAAAGAATGTTTTCAAGGCTGCCATTGAGTATGATCAGGGAGTGTGAAGTCATCCCAGTACCAGACCAGGTGGATGAGGACATGAACGTTCTCCATCCATATTATGAGGCAATGAGAGATACACCGCTTCCACTCCCAAATTGGTCAGAGCCAGAGATAGTTGATTTGGACATGCTTTGCATTCCGGTCATGACTTTCTCTAGAGCATGGGTTGAAAGGCACGTGAGCAGATTGAAGAGTAGGTCAATTCCTTTGACTTACAACTTGATGGGAGATCATAGGAGACCCACTACCAGCAAAAAAAAACAGATTACCCGAGGTCCAGAATCTCGAAGGAAGGAGCCAGTTCGACCGAAGCCTGTTCAGCCGGAGCCTCTGAGAGTTGTGATTGAGTCGCCCACGCCATTGGAGACACGTTCTCCAAGTATACAAGAGGTTTCTCTTTTTGCTAATCAGAGAAACGCATTGAATCAGGAACAGGAAGTACATGAAGAAAATCAGCCACCACGGAGAGAATCAGTTGGTCAGAGTGTTAATGCGCCTAGCAGAGATGATCAGCTGGAGGAAGATGAGGAGACTGCTACTGACACACACTTCCAGCGTGAGTTGGAGATGGCTCTAGAGGATGATGCAGTTTCAGGGGATACTCAGCCATTAGAGGCTGATGAGCCTCGCCAAAATGAAATTGAAGTTGAACAAGTCCGTGAAGTAGAAGCAAGAGAGGAGCAGCCCTTTGTTATACAGCAGGTTGTACCTGATTGGCTTAGAGATAGAATGAGAAGGAGCCCCAATGAAGAGGTTGATCCGGCAGTGGAGATGGAAGAATTTTTGAATAGGATCAACACGCCTCCACCAAAGAAGAGAGCTAGAAAATTTTCGAAGATTTCAACTAATGAGGATGGCTCTCGCACCCTTCATTAGCGGTACCACGAGTTGATTGTGATCAGGATGAAGCAGTGCCAAAGAATTATGTGATCACGACCATGGAATTAGGATGTCCCACAAGTGCACAAATTGTTGAGTGTGATAATTCCTATCAGGCGCTCAAGGACAGATTGCTCGGGACTGAGGGAAAGTATAAGAAGTTGAAGAAAGAGCATAAGACGTTGATAGGATACATGCAGTATTTATCTCATCCTTGTGGGCAAGAGAATCCAGCACTTGAACTTCCAGCGGAGTTGTCTAGAGCATCAGTTAGTGGCCTAGAAGATTTGAGGAAGATGGCGCAGGAGGCAGACAAATGGATTATAGGTGTTCGTGCCGAGACAGAGAAGTTCATTGAAGACCTTGCTCATGCTTACCAGCAAGGTTCCAGCATTATGGCACGGATGGAGGCAGTTGATCAGGCCTGGGGTGATGCTTCTGTCTATCGGAGCAAAGTTATTCAGCGTTTGGAGGCATTGATGCATACTCCTTTGTAGATGCTGATTGATGGAGGAGTTATTCAGGAGGGTGATAGGTATAACTTTGTTGGATGGTATTCTTCAGTAGTCAAAGGACGTGGGTTCTTTGACGCATCACAGGCGGATTCAGCTAGAGTCAGGAAGGCTATGACGAACATCATTGATGGAGTCCTGAACACTTTGAAGGCAATTTTTGCTAGACGGCTGAATCCCGATGAGATGACTACTGATAATTTGAGGGGTAGGCTGGCGCCTTTCTTTTCGAAGGCGAAGAATTTTGTGCAAGATGACTTTGAAAACATTTCGACTTTCTCTAGCTTGATTCAGAGTACACAGGATGCCTTAGTTGCTTGGAGAAAATCTTGCACACGGCATGGACAGTCAGTCACGGTGTTAGAATTTCAACTTGATCATATTCCACCTATCTCGGTTCAGGAGGTTGAGGCTGTGATTACCAGGTTCATTGATTTTGCAGCCAAGGAGGAGGAGAACAGGAATGCACTACTGGATGATGAACTTCTGGAGGACTGATTGTGGGCATTAATTGCCTTTACTATTTTGGAAGTGAGTGGGAATCTTTGATTCATTTATTGTACCACTCCCCATTCTGGCAAGTTTTAGGGTTAGGGCTGAGGTGGCTTAATCTTAGCCATTTATTTGATTGTAATCTGAGTCATCCATTGGACTGGGCTATCTATAAAAGGGGGAGTCCCCCTCATTTGTACCTCAGTAGAATTAGACACTAGATCGGACTAGAGAGTAGACATTTTGTTAGAGCAGAGAGATAGTTTGATAGCTTAGCATAGTGTGGAGAAGAAGGAAAGTTTTCCTTTGAAAACTTTTGCAAGAGATTGTTGTGTAAAAATTTCATAATACAAGATCTTTTCATTGATGGTGGAATTTGTCTTTGTTATGGATAGCTAGCAAGGTTTTTTCATTCCTTCTACTCCAAGTAGCATAAAGTAGCTTAAAGTAGCGTAATTTTCATTTCATGCAAGTAGATTTCAGTTGCGGATTTGTGGTATTGATCAAGGCAACTTCGTTTTAGTCCATACCACTAGTGACTTGCTGACGACAAGTTTGCCTTGTGTGGTCAACTGGAGCATTTTATAAGCCTAACTTCAATTATAATACGTATCTTGGTATGCATCGTTTTGACGGTGCCTTGATGTCAGATTGTGACTTGAAAATTTCTTGCTATCCCCTTGAAGATTGCACCAACTTTGTGTAAGTTGTCCAACGTGAGGTGGAGCAGAGTTTGGTTGAAGCTTGCCGAAATTGATCCCACATCCCGTCTTTAGATAGCACATAAATTCTTCAATCCCTATACTCATTTACATTCCGCACATTTCTGGTTAGTTTTAGAAAAATCCATGCCTCAACGCCAAGTCATTCGCATAAAATCCCCTTCAAATCATTAACCTATTGTCAACTGCAAACCTTTTGAACAATTGTGTAAGTCCCCTCATAAAAACAGCATATCACAACGAACCAACTGAGGGTATTCCAAAGCATTTCGGAACCTTGGAGTTGAACGTGCAATCTTTCTTGCAATCTTAGCGCACGGAATACTTTGATCAAGAGAATATGGAGTAGCCTTCGGATTACTTTGTTCTGCTGATTGGTGCGGTCACAAAAATCACATCAACAATAGGTTGACTCATTAATTATCTTAAAGTCAATTTTAGCTAAACACTTCACCCCTTTCTCATAGGTGTAGACGAGATTTTGTGATTTGTCATTCTAAATTTGTTGATCAAACTCCTAACATATTTGGATTGTGAGACAAAAATGTTACCACTTGTTTGCCAAACTTCTACACCTAAGCAATAATGTAAACTTTACTCATATTAGAGTTGATACGTTCAATAGCATATGCCTCACTACATATAATAATGATGCTGTCTACATATATGACCAATTGAATGAGATTATTACCTATGCTTTTGTTGTATAGATTGGAATCCAAAGGACTCGGTTGAAATCCCTATTCAACCAACTACCTATCAACTTTGATGTACCATGCCTTGGGTGCTTGCGTCAAGCCATACAAACCTTTCTTCAATCTTCGTCCTTGTAACTTGAAAACCCTATAGTTGATACATGTACACTTCTTCCCCCTAATCTCCATTCAGGAAGGCACTCTTCACATCCATTTAATAGATTTTCCAACAAAACTAAGTTGCCATTGATAGGACTAATCAAATGGTGCTCATCTTTGTTGTAGGGAGTAAAGGTCTCTTCATAGTCAATGCCCTCTTTTTGTGAGAACCCTTTTGCAACCAACTTAGCATTGTACTTGTCTAGCGTATCATTTGCCTTGTACTTTCCCTTGTACACCTATTTGCAACCAATGTGTTTCTTCCTTGGGGAAGATCTATGAGGTCCTAAGTCTTATTTTCATAAGTCTCATGTTTGATTGCCATAGCCTTTTCCCATTCAAGTTTTCCTTTTGCCTCCTTAAATACCTATGCCTCATAAATTTCCTAAATATTAGCCATTTGAGCAAATTTGATGGCGAGATTGGTGGGTTCTCCTCTGCTTTCTCCTTCATCTGACAATGATGATCTAAACAGTTTGTCAATGGTGACGTTGGTGGGTTCTCCTTTGCTTTCCCCTTCGTCCAACGGTGATGATCTGAACAGTTTGCCAATGGCAAAGTTGGTAGGCTCTCCTTCACTTTCCCCTTCATTCGACGATGATGGTCCAAACGGTTCTTTGGCTTGGTCGGTGAGGTCAATGTATGCTTCATCGAGAAGCAGTAAGTGTCATGCTATTTCTTCCCACTCTCCCTTCATGTGTTCTCTTTTCGTGAAAGTTCTTTTTCTCTCTCGACTACAGCTTCTACTTACACTTTGGCTTCTACTCTTGGGTGCACTCGGGCTTTCCCTCAAGAACCCTTCACCTTCTTCAACTTCACCCCTTAGTCGTCTCCTTCGTTCTCTTTGTTCGATGATCCTTAAAGATCGCATGATCTCTTGATCTTGACCACATTGTGGTCTCTTCCCGCCTTTATTGGGGTCTAAGGGTATAAATCTCTCAAATCTGACCCGATCTCTTTAAGGCAAGGGCACCAAATGTTTTTTACTCTATCTAATAAATTAAATTCATGAATTAATAACAGAGATGACAATGCATACCAAATACAAGAGTAAAATATATCTTTATTCACACATGAATTAATAACAGAGATGACAATGCATACCAAATACAAGAGTAAAATATATATTTATTCACACATGAATTTATTACAAAAGAAGACCAAAGATGGTTAGCCAAGGATCAAAGTCGATCTGACTAGATCATACAAATCTCCTTGACGATACACAATGTATTTAAAGGACCCAATAGTTGCCAAGAAGAACACAACTGTCAACCAACTGATGCTTATAACTACCCAAAGTTGACAAAATTAATACATAGTCCATTGATGTACTTCTATGTTTCTCTCTACTGATATCAAGTTCATTGATGTACCTTGCAGTTTGTTCTTATGTTTCTTCCAAATGAAAAGCTCAACTATTGACCTTGTAGAATTTTGTAATGTCCCCATTCTAGTCAGTTTTAGGAGCAGTTGAGTCAACCTATTTCTTGGACCCGTGTAGGCTAAGAAGATTTGGTTAGGGGTCAGTGGCCATTTTTGGTGGGTATTGTCATTCCCACTCCTTCACTTTAGTATTGGTTTCAGTACAAGTGTTTGTCGTTCAATGTTCGCCAACTTCTGACAGCATGGAAAAATACTAAGTTTAGAGGGAGTTATGATTATTTTTGTGGTTAAGTTAATTATTTAACTTAAATGATTTATTATAAAGTCAAATTGACTTTATAAAGTGACACCACTTAAATAATATATTATAAAGTGATAAATTAATCACTTAAGTCAAAAACTGCACTCAAGTATTTAAAAGCAACTATGGAGAGGGCATTAAATACATTTTAAATGTATTTTAATGTGAAAGTGGCATTACTTCTTGAGAGTCGTGCCATTTTGAGGTTATAAGGCAAAAGAAGCAAATCGACCTCATTATAATGTGATTATTTGACTTTGCTTCAAACTTCTCTGTGATTTTTGTTTGAGGGCAAGGGTTTCAAGATTTCTTCATTGGAGAGCAACAATTCTTCATTGAATCAGTGATTGTGAGACTGTGAGAGATCAGTTGAATGGTTGCTACTGTCAGAGCTTCATACAGAAGTTCATCTGTGCTACATCAAAGGTTTATTCAGAAGTTTTCAATTGGTAATAAGGGAGAGGGCTTCACATCTTGGACGCCATCTTCAACAGTTTTTTTT
Source organism: Sequoia sempervirens (assembly GCA_007258455.2). Lineage (NCBI taxonomy): Eukaryota > Viridiplantae > Streptophyta > Pinopsida > Cupressales > Cupressaceae > Sequoia > Sequoia sempervirens. The sequence goes on from VDFB02191251.1 coordinate 244,639, forward strand.
GTTTTCAATAAAGGATATTCATCATCTACAAAGGTCGTACCATTTGCATTGGGTGGCGTGTCTCCTAGAAAGGGCGTATGAAGCTAGAGGTAAAAACGCCTCTCCTTCTGGCCATTTCTTTGCTCCATTGTTGGCGCCTACCTCTTCCAGCACACTTTCTCCAGTTTCAGAGTGGGAGAAAGTAGATCCAATCTCCAGCCGTGCTATTTCATCAGTTTCAACCATTCCTGCCTGGCATGTGCAAAACTTCTTTATTTAAATAATCTGGAGAGTTTCGGGTATGTCTTTTGTATGCAATTTCTTTGTATGAATTGCCAGATCTGCAATACAATTACAATTTCTCAGATTTAGTTTTAAATTTAGTTTTATCTCCATTTATGCTTGGCGCACCTTCTACTTTTGTCTACAATTCTTCTTTAAAATTCATCAAAAACCAAACAAAACACAAAAACAGGCAGTTATTGTTTAGAGGTTGAGTTGGAGCCAGTTAGGTTCATCACAGTGGTATTAGAGCTTTTAATCCTGCCAGCCTAGAGGGTTAAACATTCATATGCATCATAATCAGTTTGGGCCACACAAGTTTTACTCACGCAGGAGACTAGGGTTGCATACAAACCAGTTCCGGTTTGAGAATAGACCATTTGATAATCAATTCGAAGAGGTACCATTGGAAAACATGAGTGATAGGAATGATGGCGAGCCACACAAGAATCCTGGTAACAATGAGGATCATGAAGCCAGAGACATATTGAGAGGGCTTGTAGCTGGCTAGGAACAGGTGTCGAATGTACTACAGTAGCTTAGTACAAACATAAATAATTTGACTGTTCATGGAAGACTGAATCTGGAACAGGAGGAAGGTAGTGTACAGGGAGACCCACGGAGGACAGCAATTCCTACACGTACCTATGACAGACCTACTCGCCCTACCTTTATCAAAAATGAGCCAGAAGAGGGTAACAAAGATGAGGAGGAAGCTAACGTGATCTTTAGAGACAATATTATGACTCTACATGATGAGTGGGATGCCTTGCCACAGAGAGTTAAGGATCACCTTAACTTTGACAAGTTTCTAACATAGAAAAGAGAGCACAGCCGAAACAGGACAGATAGGAGACCTTGGCACAAGAACAATGATCTTAGACATGCTACCAGTAAGCTCACACTCACCACCTTTGATGGCAGTGGCAAAGTCACAGCTAGAGCTTGGGTTAGCAAGTTGGATACATTCTTAAACCTACGTCCTATGGCAGAAGAGGATGCCATAAAGTTTGCAACTCTGCACTTGGATGGCGTAGCCCATGATTGGTGGCACCATGGCATGGTTACACTACAGCATGACAAGATCACAACTTATCAGGAGTTCATAGATAGGTTGGTTGAGAGATTTGACAAATGAGATCCAGAGTTATACTTTAGAGATCTCATTCAATTGAAGTAGTTGGGTAGTTTAGAATCCTACATTGGAGAGTTTCAGAAGCTCTCAGTCATGGTAACGGGCATATCAAAGAGGAGATTGGTTATACTCTTCGTAGAGGGCCTATTTGAGCCTATGAAAGGTTGGATCAAGGCATTCAATCCACCTACCTTGCAAGAGGCTATGAGGAAAGCTCGTAGCATGGAACTATCCACTTCACATAGTAAGTCCAATTCAGAACCATCTTCATCACACAGTGGCAGCAAATCAGAAGATGATGATCCCAAGAAATTAGACAATGTTGAGCAAAAGAAAAAATTTGCAGCCCCTTTGGATAGGGAAACAATCAATGATTTGCACAGAAGGAAGCTTTGCTTTTATTGCAAGGGCCCGTATAATATTAACCATGACTGTCCCCTCATGCCTAAAGGTCAAAATAGGCACATGGAGTGGTATTTTGAGGGAGAAGATATGACTGATTTTTCAGACCAGCAAGTTGTTCCAAAGGATACAAGAGCTGAAAATTCAAAAATTGAAGTTGAAATTGAAGGAGAGTTGGAGCCACCAAAAGCTCACATGTCTAGCATGCGAAGGGAAGGCTCTTTCAAGTTATGGGGACTCTTGGCTGGCCAAAGAGTCGTCTCCTTGCTTGATACAGGTGCAACACATAACTTCATTGATGCATAGTTGGTGGAAAGATGTGGAATTCAAACTCATGAGTTTGAAGGAATAAGAGTAAGAGTTGTTGATGGTTACATTCATAAGTGTGAGAGAATGATACCGGATCTGCCGATGAAACTCAATAACTGTGAGTTTATAGCAGATTTTTATGTGGTGAATATGGGAGACACCGAAGTGATTCTTGGCATGAAGTGGCTTCATGCGATTGGAGAGTTCACTCTCAACCTTCGTGAGATGGAGATGAAATTCAAGGTTGACAGGGTTACTCATGTGCTTAAAGCCATCAAGGATAGCAACTTAAAAGTAATTACCTTGAGAAGAATGGAGAGGTTGGTTCGACAGTCCATTCTCAGGATGAGGGGTGTAGAGAGCAATTTACGGCATCCAGCTTTGAGTTTGCTTAAGGACAAGCAAATTCGGGGAGGGCGGATTGTAATGTCCCCATTCTAGTCAGTTTCAGTAGTAGTTGAGTCAACCTATTTCTTGGACCCTTGTAGGCTGACAGGATTTGGTTAGGGGGTCAGTGGCCGTTTTTGGTGGGTATTGTCATTCCCACTCCTTCACTTCAGTATTGGTTTCAATACAGGTGTTTGTTGCTCAATGTTCACCAGCTTCTGATGGCACAGAAAAATACAGAGTTTAGAAGGAGTTATGATTATTTTTGTGGTTAAGTTAATTAATTAACTTAAATGATTTATTATAAAGTCAAATTGACTTTATAAAGTAACGCCACTTAAATAATATATTATAAAGTGATAAATTAATCACTTAACCCAAAAAGTGCACTCACGTATTTAAAAGCAACTATGGAAAGGGTATTAAATACATTTTAAATGTATTTTAATGCAAAAGTGGCGTTACTTCTTGAGAGTCATGCCTTTTTGAGGTTATAAGGCAAAAGAAGCAAATCAACCTCATTATAATGTGATTATTTGACTTTGCTTCAAACTTCTCTATGATTTTTGTCTAAGGGCAAGGGTTTCAAGATTTCTTCATTGGAGAGAGACAATTCTTCATTGAATCAGTGATTGTGAGACTATGAGAGATAAGTTGAATGGTTGCTACTGTGAGAGCTTCATATAGAAGTTCATATGTGCTACATCAGAGGTTTATTTAGAAGTTTTTAGTTGGTAATAAGGGAGAGGGCTTCACATCTTGGACGCCATCTTCAATAGTTTTCTTTGCTTTCAATAAAGGATATTCATCATCTACAGAGGCTGTACCATTTGCATTGGGCGGTGTGTCTCCTGGAAAGGGCGTATGCAGCTAGAGGTAAAAACGCCTCTCCTTTTGGCCATTTCTTTGCTCCATTGTTGGCACCTACCTCTTCCAGCACACTTCTCCAGTTTCAGAGTGGGAGAAAGTAGATCCAAGCTCCAGGCGTGCTATTCATCAGTTTCAGCCATTCTTGCCTAGCATGTGCAAAACTTCTTTATTTAAATAATCTAGAGAGTTTCGGGTATGTCTTTTGTATGCAATTTCTTTGTATGAATTGCCAGATCTACAATACAATTACAGTTTCTCAAATTTAGTTTTAAATTTAGTTTTATCTCCATTTATGCTTGGCACACCTTCTACTTTTGTCTACAATTCTTCTTTAAAATTCATCAAAAACCAAACAAAACACAAAAACAGGTAATTATCGTTCAGAGGTTGAGTTGGAGCCAATTAGGCTCATCACAAATTCCTCCATGTACTCCTTGACCTTCATCTCTCTATATTTCAAGTTTTGTAATTGCTTTGGTAAATTCAACTAATAGTTTGCCAATAAGAATTTAGCTTTCAATTTTGCAACCATTCAATCCCATGGTCAAAACTTCTCATTTCCTCTTCTCCATCTATCCATTTGCACATGGTCCCACCACAAAGATGGATGACTTTTCAACTTAATATTGATAAGTTTTACCCTATTTGGGTCTTCTACTAACCCAAAATCAAAATAACTTTGCATTTTTTGAACTCCAATCTATGAACTTCTCAAAATACAAGCTCTCATTGTAACATGGAGTATCTACTCATGGTCTATTTCTTATGTGTGACATAGCTCTCAACAATGGTTCATTCTAGTAATCTTGCA